>JAJOOH010007589.1:0-67411 GCA_029582605.1 Solanum gracilifrons | reverse complement strand
ACTCCCAATGAATTAAGTAGTTAACTGGTTATGACTGAATTTCTGTAAATACTGGATAGCTCAAACTGAACATGCAAACTGAGAATGCAACAATTAATTTGATAATGATGCATTCATAAACTGAGGCCTGTATAACTAAATACTGAAATATCTGACCTAGCATGTGTAATTCAAGAACTAAAGAAATACATAGCTAGGGTTCTGAAATTCATGCAATAAACTGAGTAATAACGTGATAATCTGATTTGGAACATTTAAATAACTAATTCATGATGATCTGTTGAAATTCTAGAAAACCCTAGGTCTGTTCATAATCATGGAATCAAGAATCTGACTGAATTCTAGGGACCTAGTGGGCGAAAGGAACCCACTAGTGAAATTCCACATACCTGGTGATGAATTCCACGGAGAAATCTTTCGATTTCGGGGCTGCAACTGAAGGAACCTTGTTGCGTTCTTAAACTAGGGTTCTTGACCTTTTTCTCCTCTTAGCAATCTAATTCTTCTAAGTTTGATTAATGATTTGACTTAGGTAAGTTCTAGTTATGTTTCTAGGCATAAACTGATTAAAACCTCATGATTTAGGGTTTAAACGACGTATCTTAGGGTTAAACGAAATAGAAAAAGACCAAAAGACCCCTGAATTAACTGTTGTCGGAGTGATCGACGGACTGGACTGATGGGCCGTCATTCAATCGACGGACCGTCGATTGGGTCCGTAGGTCGAGTCTGCCCGACAGGGCTTCACTAAAACGAGCATAACTTTTTACTCGGAGGTCGGATTTTAGCAAACTAGGTGGCGTTGGAAAGATAATTCAATTATCTATTATACCATAGGTCATGGGACACACAATTATTTTTGTGATAAAATTTATTACCATCTGAAGTTGACCCATAAATAATTTTCAGCTAACTGGCTGCTGACCCTCATCTACGGTCAGACCTATGGACCGTGGATCGAATGACGGTCTGTGATGGTCGATCGTAGTTTTTGTCAGAGGCTGGGTAAGGGAAGTCTCGATCCACGGACACAGACCACGGACCGTGATTTGATCTACGGACCGTGGGTCTGTCCGTGAGTCGAGACTTAGCCAATTTTTTTTAAGCTGGGTCTAAAAGGGGTTTCAGTGTTGAACCACGGACCACCGGCACGGGTCGTGGTCTGACCTACGGTCCGTGGATGACAACCGTGGGTTGCACATGAAACTTCTCAAAATCTGCATTTTTTGTCTGTTTCGAATACGGGGTGTTACAGACTAGGTCGGCGAGCCTGGCCTTGATCTCCTAAAGTTACAATAAAGAAAGGTAAAAAGCCAAGCCAAGAAGGCAATGGAAGGGGCAATCGGCACATCGCCGACCAGGTCGTCAAAGCCTGACTTATTTCATTGAGTGGACCTAGAAGCTAAAATTTTAGGAACGTATAAATGCAATTTTAGAAAGAATAAAAGGAGTTCCCACATTGTCTAGTTTTGGGTTTTTTATCCACAACATTCTAAATATTGATTATGCAATTTTTGAGTAAAGATTTTGGGTTTGCTTGATTTTGAACTTAAATTTGAGCATTTGGAGACTTGTTGATTGTTGCCCAACCTAATGCAAAATATAGTTGGAAACGATTTTTTGTCTCTGTATTATGTTTGGCTAAAATCCCCATTCTTGGGGGTATGATTATGTCATTGAATGTTTCACTTAGCTTATGGGTGTTAATATGTATTGATTTTATTGTTGATTTGAAGTGGGTTCAATAAATAGTTTGAGTTTTAATTGATGAATTGTAGTTGCACAAGCAATTCTAGTTTATTATTCTAAGCTTGCTTGAGAAAGAAGTATTAGAGTTAAAACTATTAGTTGATGATTGTAGTGATTGGGTTATTGTAGAATTAGCTTGAAAAAATGGGTCTAAATGCAATCCTACTAATCTAGCTTGAAAAAGTAGATTGATTGAGGTATTGGGTTGTTTATATATGTTGTACTTATCGAGGTTCAAAAGAACTCGCTTGGTCCGTGATAGTGTTTTGAGAAATGACTATTGTACCTAAAGCCTAGCCTACCCACCAAGATTCAACGAGATTTAGTAAATGATAATCACCTATTTTGAGAAATTGGCACTCAATTTATCACACTCCCAAGAAATCCTCTCTACTTGTTTACTCCCGATTGTTTGTAGTTGTTAAGTGTTCACTCAAATCCTTCCACTTCACATTGATTGTCAACACCTAGTTAGTTACTTTATTGTTTCAAAAATATCTATATCTACAAACGATTAGAACACCATTTTACTTTGTAATCAAAATTTTACTATATCACCCCTTGTGGGATCAACCCCAACTCTTAGTTGGGTTTATACTTGTTATCGACCGCCTACACTTAGAATTTGATGAAGTGTACTTGAGCGTTATGAAAAATGGTGTTGCTGTCGGGGAGTGGTGTTTAGAATTCTTTTATTGAAGCTTAGTTGTGAACTGATTTTGTTTTAGTTGAATCAACTTCTTTTTGTTCTTTGTTGGTTGCTCTTAAGCAGGTGAAGAGATGAGTGTTAACGAGATAAATGCTATCCAACTTGGTCACAATGATGACATTGGTAACTTGCACAATGTCAATGAAGATCAGTTGGGAAGTGCGGGTGCTATTAGATTGCCTCTAACTGTAGGCAATGCGGTGTTTCATGTGACTAGCACTATGTTGCAGCAATTGCAAACGAAGGGTCTCTTTTGTGGTCTTGCGTATGAGGATCCTCATGACCACATCCGAAACTTTGTGGATGTGTATGGGCCATTTTCTTTCAAGAACATCACTAGGAGTCGGTCTGACTTCATTTGTTTCCCTTTTATCTAACGGGGGAGGTAATAAAGTGGTTGGCCAATTTACCAAAGGGAATCAATTACTTCTTGGGATGAGCTCACTGATGCATTTTATGTAAGGTTTTTCCCTCCCTCGAAGATGGTGAGGTTGAGGGATAATATTCAGAACTTTAAGCGAGTGGATGGTGAACCTATTCGTGAGACATGGTTGAGGTTTTAGAAACTGTTGCTCCAATGTCCAACTCATGGACTCCCCAAACAATGTGTTGCTACAATATTTCTACCGAAGCCTAGATTCAGTCAACAAGGGTGTGGTAGACCAGCTCATTTGAAGGGGAATCATGCAACAACCGTTTGACATTGCATCTACTCTTCTTAATGAGATGATGAAAATCAACCGTTCTTAGTACACTAGAGAAGATCAAGTGTCTCCTTTAAACTTTGGGATGAGAATGGAACAAATGGAGAAGAAACAAGAACGAGATGAAAACATAGCCAAGATGATGTCCCAGATGGAATTATTAACAAAACAGATAATATGGGGTATTTATGAAAACAAAGAGGTACTAAAGGTTTCAAAACTAGTGGAGGGTTCTTGTCTGGGATTTTTTAAGTAGGGCACGAATCAAGGTTGGAACACATTTAGTGAGGATGGATGGAGAAGTTACAATTGAGATTGGTCTGACCAAGATAACGTTTGGGGGAGAGAAGACAATTATAATGCTTGTTATATGCACATGGGTGATAGCCCAAGATCTAGGGACAGTTCTAGAAGCTTTCGGGTAGATGATTTTTGTCCCGCATTCTAAATAAGGTGGAAGGATCCAATGAAATGCTTAAAGAAATAAAGGTTGACTTTTCATCCTTGAATAATAAGGTAAACTCTCACTCAGATTCTATCAAGCAACTTGAATGTCAAATGAGTCAACTTTCAGCCTAGTTAGAGTCCAAGCCACAGGAGAGGTTTACAAATGATATGATGGTGACTTCAAAGATTAATCATTATAAATGCTTGGCGGTGTTGAATCAGAGTGGGAGAGCAGTAGGTGGTGATGTAAAAGTGAATGGTGAAGAAGGAGATGTTGCCATTAGTGTAGAGAGATTTGACCAAGAACCAGAAAATAACACATCCCAAGAGGTTAAGGAGATTCCAAGACAACTCATTACCGAGAAATTGCAAACATCTAATGAGGGGGTTGCTTCTTCTTCAAAGCCTACAAAACTGTTGCCCAAAGTCAACCCATTATATACTCAAAGACTCAAATAACGGGATGAAGATTCAAAATTCCAAAAATTTATATTTGTGTTTAAGACTTTATTTATCAATCTTCCTTTAGTGGAAGCATTGTTGGAAATGCTAGGCTATACAAAATTCATGAAAGAATTAGTCACCCAGAAGAGGAGTATGGATTTTGAGATGATTGAGGCATCTCATAGTTGTAGTGTCATTATGACAAGCAATGTGGTTATTAAGAAAACTGATCCGCGGACAGTTACTATTCTATGCACTATTTTGATGATGCAATTTGCCGAAGCGTTGTGTGATTTGGGGGCAAGTATTAACTTGATGTCGTAGCCATTTTCAAACAACTTGGGTTGGGTGAACCTAAATCCACAACAATGCGTCTTCTCATGGATGATCGATCTATTAAGCATCCTATTGGCATACTTTATGATATCTTGGTGAAAGTGTATAGATTCATTTTTTCGGCCGACTTTGTTATTTTGGATTGTGAGATTGAGGCTGAGGTACCTATTATATTAGGTAGGTCGTTTTTGGCTACCGGAAGAGCACTTGTGGATGTTGAAAGTGGTCAATTGAAATTTCGGATAAATAATGAGGAGGTTACTTTCAATGTGTGCAAATCGATGAAGCAACCGAGTGACATTCATGTAGTTTCATCCATTGATGTGATTGATGAGGCAATGGCTAGTGTAAGTGAGGTTTTTTGTGTGGGGGAACCTCTAGCTTCCGTCCTTTCAAATTATGATTAGAATGAAGTTCAAGGTTATGATGAATTTGTGGCTGCTCTATCGAGTTTAGGTTCTTACTCTAAGAACCCATTGAAGCTCGAAATTGATTTTAAAGATCGAGAAAGTTCCCTTTGCTAAACCAACCATAGAAGAACCACCAAAGCTTGAATTGAAAGTGCTCTCAACACACGGGACTCTCATTATTGCTGCAGACCTGCTTGAATGGAAAGTGAGATTACTTGTCGATGTGTTGAAGCGATACATCAAAGACATCGGTTGGACAATTGTTGATATTGTGGGGATTCCCCGGGAATTTGCACTCACAAGATCCAATTGGATAGTGAATGTAAACCATGTGTTGAGCATCAAAGAAGACTAAACCCACCGATGCAAGAAGTGGTGAAGAAAGAAGCCATCAAGTGGCTTGATGCGGGTGGTGCATACCATATTGCGGATAGCAAATGGGTGAGTCCCGTGCGTTTTATACCAAAGAAAGGAGGAATTATGGTAGTCCCAAATGAAAAAGGAGAATGTGTGCCTATGAGACCGGTTACAGGGTGGCGTGTATGCATGGACTACCGTAAATTGAATGTATGGACTGAGAAAGACCATTTTCTTATGCTATTTAAGGACCAAATGCTTGATAGGCTTGAGGGGCCTGGATGGTATTACTTTTTAGATGGTTATTCCTGATACAACCAGATTTCTATAGCACCGAAAGATCAAGATAAAACTACTTTTACATGTCCCTATGGAACATTTGCTTTCAAGAAAATGCCTTTTGGGTTGTGCAATGCTCTGGCAACATTCCAATGATGTATGCTTTCTATATTCACAGATATGGTTGAAGATTCAATTGAGGTCTTTATGGATGATTTCCACTTGTTGGTGATTCATTTGAAGTATGTCTTGAACATGTTGGGCAGGTCCTACAAAGGTGCGTGGAAACCAATATAGTTCTAAATTGGGAGAAGTGTCATTTCATGGTGAAAGAATGTATTGTTTTGGGGCATAAAATCTCAAGAGAAGGAATGCAAGTGGATCAAGCTAAAGTCGAAGTCATTGCTAAACTCCTTCCTCCTATTTTGATAAAAGGTGTCCGAAGTTTTTTAGGCCATGCGAGTTTCTACAAGCAGTTTATAAAGGATTTCTTTTTAAAAAATAGCTCACCCTCTTTGTAATCTACTAGAAAAGGAATCTACCTTCAACTTTGATGAAGCTTGCCTAAAAGCATTTTGTGCTTGAAAGAGAAACTAGTGTCAGATCCGATTATTATTGCTCCCGATTGGAGTATTCCGCTCGAACTCATGTGTGATGCTAGTGGTGTTTCTTTGGGAGTTGTGCTTGGTCCACAAAAAGTCAAGCTATTTCATCCGATTTATTATGCAAGTAAGACCTTGAAGGTATCTCAAAAGAATTATACCATCACGAAGCAAGAATTGCTAGCGGTGGTGTATGTGTTTGAGAAATTTAGAGAATATTTGTTGGGAACTAAGGTGGTGGTGCACACAAATCATGTTACAATTTTATATTTGATGGCCAAAAAGAGATACAAAGCCAAGATTGATACGGTGGGTGTTGTTATTCCAAGAGTTTGTTTTTGAGGTAAAAGATGGAAAGGGGTGTGATAACCAAGTAGCAAATCACTTATCTCGGCGGAAACTAATATTGTTGATTCCGGTGAAAGGGGCATTGAAGTAGAATTTCCCAACAAAACAATGATGAGGATAACTCATGGAAACTCACCCTGGTATGCCGACTTTGCTAACTATGTAGTGTGTGGTATTATGCCCGAGGGACTGAACTTTTATCAACAAAAGAAGTTCTTGCTCGATGTAAAGAGGTACTTCTTGGATGAACCGTATCTATTTAGAGAATGCGTAAATCACATAATTAGAAGGTGTGTACCAGAAGTGGAGGTAAACGCAATTCTCGATGCTTGCCACGCATCACCAGTCGGAGGACATCATAGTGGGGTACACATACCCACCAAAGTGCTTCAAAGTGGCTACTATTGGCCATCATTATACCATGATGCTCATTCTTTCTAGAAGTAGAGTTGTTTGATGTTTGGGGAATCGACTTCATGGGACCATTTGTGAGCTCTTCCAAAAATAAGTATATCTTGGTGACGGTTGATTACGTCTCCAAATGGGTAGAAGTTGTAGCTTTTCTCAACAATGAAGGGAGGAGTGTTGTGCAATTCTTGAAGCGATTCATTTTCACAAGGTTTAGTAACCTGTGTGCTATCATCAGTGATGCAAGGTCTCATTTTTGCAACCGTTGTTTACTTCGTTGTTAAGCAAATACGGATTTAAGCATAAATTTGCAACCCCTTATCATCCACATACAAGTGTCCAAGTTGAAATATCAAATTGAGAAATTAAGGGAATCTGGCGAAAATAGTAAATGCAAATCAAACTAACTGGTCTCGGAAGTTGGATGACGCTCTCTAGGCATACCCTACCATTTTTAAGACTCCAATTGGCATGTCACCATACCAATTGGTATTTGGAAAGTCTTGTCACCTGCCAATTGAGCTTGAACAAAAGGCATTATGGGAATTGAAGGCGTTAAACTTGAATTGGGGGGATGCTTCGAACGGTAGAGTCAATCAAGTCCATGAGTTGGAAGAGTTTTGGCTGAGAGCATATGAGAGTTCAGCCCTTTATAAGGAGAAAATGAAGAAATGACATGATGCAAAGATCCTTCGATGAGAGTTAAAGTTGACGATCTTGTTGTGCTTTATAACTCTCGTTTGAGACTCTTTACGGGTAAACTCAAAATAAAAATGGTCTGGCCCGTTCAAGATCACTCGAGTGTTCACAAATGAGGCAATTGAGGTTGAAAGCAAAGAAGGATCACCATTCAAAGTAAATGGCAACGCTTGAAGCTTTACTTTGGAGAATTTCTTAATGTCTTACTAATTGAAGTGGTGTATTTGGAAGATGTTTGAGAGAATTTCCACGTCGTGCCACGATGTTAAATAAGGCACTTCTTGGGAGAAAACCCAAGTTTTAGTCATTTTTGAATTATGTTTGTTGAATGTGTATGTTAAAATCCTCATTTGTAACATGATAGTAACTAGGTAGTGAGCAAGAACTTTCGGCGAATCGCCAAACAACATTCTTCATCGCCCAAATGCTCCGCCCATTTTCAGGCCAACCTTGGACCTCGTTCTGGAAACTTCAGAGAGATGCATGGAATTTCGGTGCACTGCAGAACCAATTGGCGAGACCGGCTGAGCTCTCCTTTTTGCTCACACTAGAAGACAACCTTTATGGAAAGTTCGATGAGCCTAATCCAGCTCGGTGAGTCATCGAATAGTTCGTCGTGCCTGGCAACTTCTCGCTGAGTAGGCATAAAGTGAAGAGTTTCTCATTCTCTAATCTTTTCAGTCAGCGATCCTTACTTGCTTATCTTGTTAGCTATATTTGTTTTATTTTGCATTGAGGCCAATGTTAGATTTTGTTTAGCGGGGTAGGGTATCTTCATACCTACCCTTTTTGGGTTTCATTTAGCTTGTTGTGACTGTTGGGTTTTGATTTTTAATATGAATGTTGGTTTTTTATCTTAATTAAAATTTCACCTCTTGATTTTTGTGAATGTGGTTGTTCTCTTGCATACTCGAGTATAGGTTGCGATCAATACCAATGACTTGAGTAGTGCTCTTGATTGAACGATATGTTTGTGCAATTCTAATGAGGAAAATTTGAGTTGCATAAGTCATATGTGAATTCTTAGCATCTCATTGTGACTGGCCGATTGTTGAAATGAATCTTGTGATGATCGTTGAAGGCAAGCTAAATTTGTAGAATCTTGATTGATGATTGTGTTGAATTCCATGTATGGTGAGATTGTCTCAAAATATGTGCTCGGTGATACCTAAAACTTGCCCCATTGGTCCAATCAACTAATGTAGGCGAATGATAGAGATAATCTTAGGCACAAGTTTTAGAGAGTGAACCAAATTGCCAATACACATCTTTGTGACCTCCTTGTGAGAGTGTGAACCAAGCTTGGCATCATTTGAGCCTAACCTTTTCTTTGGATGAAACATGAACACATTTAACCTATTTCCCTATCACCTAAAACCTTCATGAAGCACTGGTTAGTTTGAATAGCCAACTTAGGCCAAAAGCCTAAGTTGGGGGTGTGGTGAAAAATGAGGAAAGTCAAGAAGTGTGTGAGAAAGTCACCCTTGAAGGATTGTGTTGAAAAAGGATGGAACCCTTCCATTTATGAAAAATACAACAAGCAAAAGAATAAAAAGTTTGAAAAACAAAGTGCAATAAACCTTGTGCATGGATAAAAGAAAAGGGGTATCCAATGCTTGAAAGAACTTGGGTGGATTGTGAAAATCAAAAAACGTGAAAGAAAAGGAGAAAAAGTGAAATGCAAGCCATGTTTCATGAAGGTAGAAGTCACTAAGAGAAAATGATCATACCTTTACCCTCAACCCTGTTACAAGCCTTGAAAGACCTTAGTGATCATGACTGACCTTAATGTCACGTTTATTGGAAAATACGGGCAAGTCTATGGGTAGAAATCATGAATGTGTTTATCTTTGAGAGTGTGAGAGTTGATTTTGATTCCTTAATTCTTAAAATTCTGATGAACTTTGTGTGGGAATGGAATCATTCTTGATGTGAAGGCTTTTGAATACTTCTGTTGAGCTTGAATTTGCATTTGAAGCAAGCATTGTGAGCTTGATTTCTATTTGATGATGACTAGTCAAAATTTAAAACTTGTAGTGCACAATTGAACATTGCATGGGTAGATTGAACCTCGTGTGCAATAATGTTGAGTCTTGACTAGCACTATTTGTAGATATCTCTGTTGAACTGATTGATCTTTTGTTTTACTTGAGGACAAGCAAAAGTTTAAGTTGGGGGTGTTGATGAGTCGGGGATTTCGACTCATTTGGGGCTTAATATTCGAAGTTTTAGCATCCTCAATGCCTATTTTATGCTCTAAACTGATGTTAAAATACTGATTTGCAGCAAAGATGGAAAAATATCAAGACAAGGTCATTATAGGGAAAAATGAGCAAATAAGCTAAAGAAAAGCAAAACTAGTACTTGCCAAAACCACTCGACGAGTCGCCGAGTGGACCTTCAGCTCACCAAAAGCTCCAGCAAGCCAGCTCATGGACAAGATCAACTTGGCAATAGGAAGGATATTTCGGGGTATCGTCAAAGTGTTCGGCGATGACAATTTAGCCCGCCAAAATTTATAGAGGAATGGGCAAAAAAAGGGTAAACCAAAAAGGCGAGAAGAAGAGTACTTGGCATGTCGCCGACTAGGTCGGCGAGCCCGACCTTGATCGCCTAAAGTTACAACAAATAAAGGGTAAAAATCCAAGCCAAGAAGGCCATAAAAGGGGCACTCATCGTATCGCCGACCAGTCGGCAAAGCCCAACTTATTTCATCGAGTGGACTCCGAAGCTAAAATTTTGGGAACATATAAATGCAATTTTCAAAAGAAGAAAAGGATTTCCCACATTTTCCAGTTCTGGGTTTTTGATCCTCAACATTCTAAACATTGTATTTGTACTTTCTGAGTAGAGATTTGGGGTTTGCTTGATTTTGAACTTACATTTGAGCATTTGGAGGCTTGTTGATTGTTGCCCAACTATTGGAAAATATAGTTGCTAATGATTTCTTTCTCTTTATTATGTTTGGCTAAAAACCCCATTCTTGGGGGTGTGATTATGTAGTTGAATGTTTCAATAAGCTTATGGGTGTTAATATTTATTGATTTTATTGTTGATTTGAAGTGGGTTCAATTAATAGTTTGAGTTTTAATTGATAAATTGTAGTTGCAAATGTAATTTTAGTTTAGCATTCTAAGATTGCTTAAGAAATAAGTATTAGAGTTAAAACTATTAGTTGATGATTGTAGTGATTGGGTTATTGTAGACTTAAATTGAGAATGTGGATCTAAATGCAATCCTACTAATCTAGCTTGAAAAAGTAGATTGATTGAGGTATTGGGTTATTTATATTTGTTGTGCTTGTCAAGGTTCCAAAGAACTCGCTTGATTTGTGATAGTTGATTGAGAAATGGCTATTGCACCTAAAACCTAGCCTACCCACTAAGATTCAGCGAATTTTAGTAAATAATAATCACCCATTTTGCGAAATTGGCATTCAATTGATCACACTCCCAAGAAATCCCCTCTACTTGTAATCACTCAAATTCCCCCATTTAACATTCAACACCTAGTCATTTACTTTATCATTTCGAAAAAGTCTACATATAAAAATGATTAGAACACCATTTTACTTTGTAATTTAATTCTTTACCGTATCACTCCCTGTGGGATCTACCCCAACTCTTAGTTAGGTTTATTCTTGTTAGCGATTGCCTACACTTAGAATCTGATAAAGTGTAGTTGAGTGTTATCAATCTTATAGGGGATTTAAGGTTGGAGGTTTAGGGTTGACTAGTTTAAGGTTAGGGATTTAGGATTGGAGGATTTTGGATTGAATAATTTAGGGTTGGAGGGTTAGGATTGAAGGGTTTGGAGTTGGGTAGTTTAGGGTTGGATTATTTAGGGTTAGCCAATTTAGAGTTGGATTATTTAGGGTTAGCCAATTTAGGGTTGGAGGTCTAGGATTGTCACGACCCAAGTAGACCCTAGACGTGACAAGGCATATAAGACCCTGAGAGGCCCTACACAAGCCACTTTGCATACATCATACAAGATGATAGAATTAAAGAGTTCAAAAGACAGTTTATCTCATAAATGTTTGACAAGAAAATGAAGCAAAAGTCTAACATAGTCTCAAATCTATCTATTACATCAAGAGTGATTGGGACGTAACCCATACATCACATACAATATGGAAAAGTAAATACAATAAGCAATAAAGGGTTTGGTCCTCGGAACATGAGGACTCACCCGTCTTCAAAAGCTACTAATGTGATCACTAGCCACGAGGATGCGGAATAGGAGCATCGGACCCTACATTAGTGAAACGATGTAAACAAGAGTATGCATTAGTACAAAGAATGTACCAAGTATGAGGGTAATGCACTAAAACATGAGACATGATCATAAGGGACATAACTGAAAACATCAAATACATGACCAATTTAAAACATAGTAAAATTATTTAAGAAGATTCATATATCATGAACATGGTCATGCATCTTCAAATCATAAAGGAAGCTTCAAAAAACATTAGTAAATAACTTAGTTAATTTTGTGGGAAGTTTATCATTAACCGAAATATAGACCATGCAAGCTATAACATGGAATCTAGTGTTTGCCCCACACCGAAAAGGGGTGTCTTACTTGCCAAGATAAGGAGCATAAATCTAAGCTAAAGTGGATCCACTAGTTAATGTCTATCTAAGAAAATCATCCTATGGTGGCACATAGTTTATGGGAACATGGGTAATCTCCACTTGTCCACTCGGTGCTAAGCAAAAACCCCATGGAATAGTCTTTAATCATATTATTTTCATCATCGATGGAAAGGCACAATTAAGCAACCAATCCAATCTAGAAACATCATAGAGTAGCTCCTTATACCATGCGTGAGAAAACCTTTCACCATCCATGATCTTTTCATAATAGCATTTAAGGACCATGGTCATTCACTTCATGCTAGAGATGCCTTACTACTAATAGAAATAGTTTTGAAAGCATGATCTATAATCATTGATGGCATAACCGGATACCATATTAATCAAGACCTAATTTAGGAAAATAGCTTGAAAAATATTGAGGGAAAATCTAGATGTTATTCATCTCATATGGACAAGTTTCATAGAACATATAGATGCATTCATCTATAATCTTTACTTGAGTCATAAACAGTGATTTCATGAAAATAGGCATGATTTCATACAAATGCATTCATAGATTCAAGCTTCTTCATAGATTCGTGTAAATTAGGGTTCATAGTCAAAGTGCATAGATCAATGCATGGGTTCACATGGAATTGGTTTAATAGCATGCAATTAAGTACAAATCATCAAAACAAGATCATAATAAATTAATTGAATCCATACAAATAGAACTCATGAGGAATTGAGTGAAAATCTAATCAAATCTTAGGTAATTGAATTGGAGAATTGAGGAAACTTTAGAGGCTTAATGGGTGAATTGAACCCATTGATTAACTCCCTACATACCTTCATTTAAGCCCAAAATAGTGATGAAGAAATGAGACTTGAACTTGAAGAACCCTAGCTTATTCTTCTTCCTTGATCTAGAGAGAAGATTTTTGGAGAGGATAAATTTGGTCAAGTTTAGGGAATTTAGGAGAATGAATTGAAATTGGTAGTTTTAGGGCTTAATTCACTTATATAAGTCTTGAAATATGGTTTAAAACAACGTAGTTTAGGTACCAAACACTTTGGGAAAAGATCACAATGACCCTAACATAAAAACTGACAAGGTGCAACACAAGAGAGGCTTCACGAAGCGTCTAACGCTTCACTAAAATGGGCATAAATTTTTACTTCAGGCTCAGAATTAGGAAAACTTGGTGTAGTTGGAAAGAGGACTCAAAGACCTATAATTTGATAGGTCATGGACAACTTAATTCATTTTGTGCTGAGATATATGATCATTTGAAGTTGACCCAAAATTCAAATTCTGCTAAATCTCTTTCACGGACGACTTCACAATCTGTGTAAAGCTTCACAGATCGTCTAGGCGTCTGTGGTACTTCACCATGACCTGGGTGCAACCTCACTGTTTGGGTGACTTGTACGGACCCCTAGACAGGCTTTCCAAGTCACCACGGGCTGTCTAAGTCACTTTCGAGGTGACTCATGCCTAGGGGCAGTCCTGCATGGCCTCACGATGCCCTCAACGGGCGGTGAACCCATACACAGCCCGTCTAGGGTACTGTAAAGGGTCCATGGTCCATTTTGTGTTCGTGGACTAGCCCATTTACCTTTTTTAGCCCTTTCTCCAAGTTCGAGGTGTTACAAGGTTTGGATAATTTAAGGTTGTAGGATTTAGGGTTGGACAATTTAGGATTTAGGGTTGGATTGTTTAGGGTTAGGGGTTTAGGTTAGATGATTTAGGGTTGGATAGTTTAGGGTTTGGTGGTTTAGGGTTGGACGATTTAGGGTTAGAGGCTTAGGGTTGGACAATTTAGGGTTGGAGTTTAGTGTTGGAGGGTTGAATTTTAGGGTTGGATAGCTTTGTAACACCCCAAAAAATTCTAAGTTAAGACTCGAACTATTCTTTATTTACTTGTTGGGTCGGGTGATTATTAAATTGCTCATATGTGTAAAGGTAAATTGTTTAGTGTGAGAATGATTTTGGATATCAATGAAGGTCACTAGAAACTCCTAGCACAAAGTAGAGTTGAAAGTTTCCTTACCGATTAAGTTTTGATGTAAGATTCTCTTTGTGTCACCTTCAAACGGCCATATCTCTTAGAATATATAAATTTATGTTGCCCATCAACTATAAACTAAAGGTATTTGAACCTTCTTTCCAACGCCACCAATTTTGCGTCAATCCGAGTTTTGAGTAAAAAGTTATGACCATTTTAGTAACATGATACAGTGTAGTGACCAATTAGCAGACGGGAAAACATTAAAAAGGGTCGTTTTTATCTTTTTACCTCTAAGAAAACACTAAATGAATTATTTGACTAATTAAAGGCTCAAAACAATCAGATTTTCATCTCTTAATCCCTATTCTCTTCTCTCTCAAAACACTAAGGCAAAACCCTAAGAAAAAATCAAAGTAGAAGACTCCATTCAAGATTATTTCAATCTTTTTCAAGATTCTTCTTCAAGGTAAGTTTTTCTCCAAGAATTATATTCTTTCCAAATCAAATTCCTCTATACAATTATGAATCACTAATGAAAATCATTATTCTTGGCCATAGAGATTTCAAGAAACTAATTCAAGAATCCCAAGAAAGGTTTTCTTGATTGTTTACCCTAAAGTTAGGGTTTTAAGGCTTCTAATCAAGTTCTTATTCAAGATTCTTCAAGAACCTTGATCTTCTAGGTATGTAAGGCTATCATAGTGTTGGACTAGTTCGTCCTCATGCCCTACATCTACTTTCAAATGAGTAAAAGAGTAATCTAGGATTTTATCCTTAGATTTGAGTATTCTTGAGCTGAGTTGAATTTGAGGTCTTGAGTTTCGGATTCTTTATGAAATTCTATTCCTGATTATTGAATTGTTATATATTATGCATTAAGATTCTTGAGTTGATTCGTTCATATCTATATTTCAGCATGAACACTATGAATTGAGTATTTTTTAGGTGAGTAATGTCGTTGAGTTTTGAGTACTGAGTTTCCATATTGCTATTAAAATCCATGAGTTGAGTCGTTCAAGTCCATAATTCCGCATGAACCCTATGAATTGAGTTATAAATTTTGAGAAGCTTTTTAAAGCCAACACTTGAGTTTTAAACTGAGTTTTAAGGAAGTAAAGATGAATTTTGAGAAAGAGTTTCCAAAACAAGATTAGTATGATAATCGAGTATGTCATCAATGTTTAAGCAGTGTGGTATCTTGTTATGCCATCAATGTTTATGTAGTATGATTTCCCGTGTCATCAATAATCATATCATAATATGATTTTGATATATTTTTGAGAAAGAGTTTTCAAATATGAATTGAGTAAGAGTATAAGAGAACTAAGTATTCCCAAAGGTATCAGTTTTTACATTGATAAAAGAGAAACTGTGATTTCTAAATGAGTTATAAGTTCAAAGATATTTCAAGAGCAATCACCTCTTTTAAGAGAATCGTCTGAGAAATTATCTCAAACTAGAGGAAGAGTATTTTTTTTAAACATTTAGCATGAGTATATATTATTGGGAGTAGTATTGAGCACCGATATGGGGATGAGTTCAGACAACTCACATTCTTCATAAACCATGTATACCAACATGAGTACAGGATGATACTTTTTGGATGAATCTTAAATGCCTTCGGGCAGAGCTTAGTGGATCCACTTAGTTGAGGTGTTCTCTTGTAACACCCTGGACTCAAGAAAGGGCTAAATAGCAAGTTTTTAGTATTTTCTGGTGCCATCTAACGAAGGCCAGCCATAGCTCGTGGACTGAGCCACGGACCGTGGGTCTAGTCTGTGGATTGGCCACCCAAAAAGGCCCAGAGAACCATGAACCATGGCCTGGACCAATGGACCGTCGTTGGGTCCACGGTCCGTGGATTGAAGTCTGTAGGTCATGGCCTCAATTTCACTTTCTAACGCCCAATGATGGACGTGCAGGACGTACCGTCAGTCAAACCACGGCCCGATAGTCTGAGGCATTGTGTGGGGTCAGCAATTATTTCCTAGGGGCACTTGATTCTTTTCCTAATTAGTCTAACCTAATACTATGTCGTTTTACCCTTCACCAAAACCCATATATAAGTTATTTTAACCCCAAATAGATTCATGCACTTCATTCTCTTCAAATTCACCAAAAGGTTGAGTCTTTCTCTCCCAAAGATATTTCTCTCTCTCGAAGGTTGAAGAAGAAGATTCAAGCTAGAGTTCATGATCAAGACTTCATTATTCAATTTCTTGTGAGCTTTGATATTTAAGGTATGATAGTTTTCATCCGTGGATTCCTTCCATTCATGGAGTTCCCAAATTCTCCTATTTTCAAAGTTAGAAATCCCCAATTGAGTTAGGGTTTTCTTCAATTTCCATGGGTTCTCTTGATTATTGATTTAAATGATTGAATTATGATCCCTTATGCATGAATTGATGAACTACTATGATTCTATGATATTTCCCCTATGAACCCAAGAAATCCCCATGTTATTTTCAAGTTATGAGCATATAATGTGGGTCTTGCATTATGAAGGAAGAGTCTTATGAAATCAAGCATGAATTGATTGAACTACATGAATTTATGATGAAACACATGCCTAACCCATGTTTTATAAATGTTGATGATTGAAAGTGGGTTTTGAACCTTGAAAGGTGAATTATGGAATTATGCATGTTCTTATGAAAACTATGTAAATGTATTAAGGATACTTTGAAAGTGAAGTATCCCTGATGATGTTGTTGTTGTGTTGTTGAAAGGATTTATCATATACACATGAAAGTATGATTGTGAAAGGTTTTCTCACATAGTAAGGATTCTAAGGTTAAAAGTTCTTCTCACTTAATTGAATCAAAGATAAAGAGCTATCCTAATGAAACCTAGCTTGGATTGGTTATTGAATGATACATTTCCATGGATGACTTATGACTTAGCTTGGATTGGCAATATGACGTGCCCTTCCATGGATAATAAGAACAAGTAAGAAAATGACTATTCTGTGGGATTTATGCTTAGCACTGAGAGGATATTGAGATGGAAGCTCTCCCGTTAGTAGAGGTTAGGTTTCTAGAAGAAATCTACATATCCCTTACCTATGTGCCCCCATAGGATGAATTTATAGATAGACACTAGCTAGTGGATCCACTTAAGCTAGAATTTCATGGTCCTTATCTTGACAAGTGGGACAACCCTTTTCGGTGTGGGAGACATCAGGGGATCATATTATAGCTCACATGGTCTTTATGTCGGTTAAATCTACTTCCCACAATAATAATGAACTAAGGTGACTTCAAGAAGTATCTCATATGTGTTCAAATGTTTTAAAGAGGTTAGCTTGCATTGACCATGTTTTATGACTTATGCTTTCTAACCCTTTTATATCATGTTTAGCTTGGTCATTGCATGTCATTAAAATATCCTATTTTAGCATGATTTAAATGTTTATGCATGGCTATCATACTTGGTACATATTTTGTACTAATGCATACTCTTGCTTACATTCTCAATTTCGTCGCTAGAGGTTGATTTGTGATTTTCGAGCTTTGGTGAGTCCTCATGCTTCGAGGACGGATGTTCATTGTTTCAGTTTTATTTCTTATTTTCAGTTTTGAACATGGTGAATGGGATAGGCCTAATTTCATTCTATTATACTAGATGACTAATGAGACAAGTGTTTAGACTTCCGCTTTGCTTTTATAAATCTTTAGACTTGAAATGTAGTTCTTTTCCTCTATGTTCTATTTATTATGTTATGAATGCTAAGTGGCTTGTATGGGGCCTCTCGAGGTCCTATATGCCATGTTACATATAGGGTGTGCCCTTAGATCGTGACAACTCTACCCTGGCAAGGTATAGGACAGTTCTGGCAGCGTGGGTTAGACGTTGTATCATCACGTACCTCATAGTGATGATTGCCAGTTAGAGAATCTCCCAAATAGAGTTAAAAGTGTATTTTTATTATATCACTTAATGTGTTGAGTTTACAGATGAGTAAGTTTTTTTTAAGTGTTTTAATGATTTCACTCATTTATTTTTGTACATCCAGTTGAATATATATATCTATATCTATTGTAGTCCTTTAATTCAGTTATTTGTTATTTAGCTATATTACACACTCGTACATTCAATGTACTGATGTCATTCGACCTGCATCTTTTAATGATGTTGATATAGGTTCTTAGGATCCTCAACAAGAGTCTATTGAGATCACTTCATCTGCTAGTCAGCTTTTGAGTAATACCTCCTTGCGTTTGGAGGACTCCAATTTTATTAGTTTTTAGTAGTAGTTCCCTTGAAGAGTTGTGTATCTTTTCCCGACACTTATCTTTGTGTAGTAGAGAATTCATAGATAGACTGTTTTGGAAAGTTTTTCAGATTCAGATATTTTATTTAAAACTTATGATTCATACTCAGTATATTCAGAAAAGTTTTGAGATTTAGTAAGTTGTTTTTAAACGTTTCTTTCAGTTTGATGCTTATGTATGCTTGAGTTAGTCTTCCGCTTGTAGTCAGCCAGGATGAGAGTTCGCTTGGGGACCAGCAATATACATATATATATATGAGTAAAATGATAAGTATATTAAAAAATTCATTGTAACTTAAAATTTAATTAATGATTCTGTCATTGTCTTTCTAATAAATAACCTACAATTCAAAATATAATTAAAGTATTATTATTTAATATTTAATTAATTTGATGTTTAGTTTATCCTAGGGGTGTATATATATTATATTATTTTTAAATATTTAAGATATTATTATTTAATATTTAATTAATTAATTAAAATTTTAATTTAGTGTAGGGGTAAAATGACAAGTACATCAAACAATTCATTGTAACTTACAATTTATTAATGATTCTTTCATTGTCTTTCTAATAAATAGCTTACAATTCAAAAAATAATTAAAATATTATTATTTAATATTTAATTAATTAGATGTTTAATTTAGCCTAGGGATAAATGGTAATCTAACTTTTCATCTTTGGAGCTTGTCACTTTTAGTAATATATAATATGATGATATGATATGATGATAAGATATATTTTATATATATATATATATATATATATATATATATATATATTTGTGATTGTCACCGTCTACAACGGATGCTAAAACTGGCAAAAAGCAAAATAGAAACACAGGCAAGTACCATGTGCCAAAAGTATCATACTATATCCTAATTCAAAGCAATCTAAATAGTGATATGCTAACTTCATTCAACAGTATAAAACTACGTTATCGGCAGTGGTTGACCAACTACATGTAGAAGTTTTTACCAAGAAGATGCAAAAGGAAAAAGAAAATGGTTAAGAAATACTCATATGCATCTGGTTATATCAACTTAAGAAAACTTCTCATAAGCAAAATCCTCAAATCCCTATTTATTCCATTCCTTGTCTTTATTGGTCTTAGAATTTGTTGTATAATCAAATTTTCATTGTTTCTCAAGACCTAACAATCAATATGAATATCATTTTGAAATATTTATATAAATTATTATTTTGATGTAAAGTTTAAAGTGTAAATACTATCACGGGAAGTAAGGAAATGTTGGCATCGTAGCTTGATAACTGAACAAAATGATTTTTCCATCTTCTATTTCCTCTTTGGTTATTACAAGAATACATGCACAAATAGGAATTGGTACAAATCCAGAATTAAGAAAAGATAAATGGAAAAGGAAAATGGAAGCCAATAGAAAATAACAATCAATAAATACCTAAAAATTTCTTTGAGAAGAACAAAGATGAGAAATTCTTGAAAAAATTATTTGAAAAAGTAGAGAATTAGACATAGACTGAGATAAGCAAACTAAGATGACTAAATTAATCAAGATCTGAATGAGGTCTATCAGAGACAAAATTCAATCAATCACAAATAGTGGGACAAAGCAGTAGTAATTTAAAAGTTAGGAAAAAAAAAGTCACACACACAATGATTAAAAATAGAAACACTAAGATGAAGAAAATGAATGTTCTTAAGTGATGCTTTTGATTTTAAGTGTAGACAAGGACTAACTGACAAGATGAATGCACATTGATATGATACAGTAGTGAATAACAAGAATACCTCAAACACATAGCGATGGATTTCAATACGCTAGCAAGATCATTAAATGAAATTTACCTTTTATGAATTTGAAACAAAGATTCGAGAAAAAAGGTTCTTACAATCTGCATATATTCATATATAATCGGGTATGAAGTACTGTACACTCATTATTCTCTGGAAAAAGGAAACAAACAGTTCTTAAGTTTCTTAAGTTTCTTATCGAGATAATACTGAACCATTGTAAAAAAAATTAAGTTAGAGATAGGCCAGGCCCATTTTTATTAAACAAAATGGGCAAAAAACGCCCAGATCAGCCCATGTCCGATAAAGGACAACAAAGCCTAAAGCCCTAAATCATTCTTTCTAATTACAGAATAGGAAACTACCCTAACAAAACAAATTAGCAAAACAGAAAAATCTTCAACCATGCCTTCAAGATCATATCTTGATAGTTGATGATAAAAAGTAACCTTCATTATCGTTTCTTCATCTCGTCCTCTGTCTTTGATACCCACCGACCCATCTGTAGCTAATTCAACAACCTCTAGACCATTTCCATAGATTGATGGATTGACCCTCGATTGAGGATGATACCACCATCAAATCTATGTAAACCAAGCTATTAGGTGCTGAAAGCTTCTTGTCTTTTTAATGCAGGTAGCGAAGGATGTGTCTACATTGCTGCAACTATCAAATTCAGAGACATTGAAAACTCCATCTGTGCCTTCAAGATCATAGCTTGATAAAAGATAACCTCCATTACCATTCTTCTACTCATTCGATGTATCTTAATATCCAGCGAAACACCAGTAGCTAAGATGCTAAAAGCACATGATTTGTCATATTGTTGCATTTGTATGTTGTTGATCTAGCTTAACAAGAATAATAAACTCATGGATATTGACTTCAATACCAACCGACCATGTAGTGATTTAAAGTCATTTGGAAACTTACAAGCTCTCACCAGGTGCTAACATTAAATCCTATGAAATAGCTTCTTACATGGCCCTATTTCGTACTGACTTCAATCCATAGTTTGCTTTATTTCAATGTTGCTAGCTTAATTATTTGATGACCTTCTAATATTTTGGATGTTGTGTTTATCAAGGTTTATTAACCTTCTTCCTTGATTTGGAACCTCCTTAAAACTGTTAAATTGATAGTTACCTGCAAAATCAAAAACTAGGTTAGTGAAATAATCAGCTAGTGTATTTCCCTCTCTAAAAAAGTGTTGTACACTTGTTGTAATTAAGGTCAGCAACCCCTTAATCAGGTTTATCTCTACTGACACATTCCTTGGAGCTTCCCATTTGCCTTCTAGAATCTGGACCATTGCTAGTGAATTTGTCTTTATAACAATATAATTGATTCTGTTATCTCTACAATACATCAGACCTTGTTTTATGGCTATTGCTTCAGGCACCATATTAGTTGAGTTAGGTAAAAGAAATTCTTTAGCAACTATAATTTCACCTCCTGAATCTCTGATGCAAAATGTAGCAGAGCTGGGTCCAGGATGACCTCTAGATGCCCCATCAGTATTACACTTCAGACATTTAGGGAGAGGGGCACTCCACCTTACAATCTTGTAGCTAATTTTGGGGTGACAGCTTTCCAGTAATTGAATGATATCACACCACCTCCTATTCCCAAAAATTAGATTTAACCTACTCCATATAAATTTCTTTAACAAATCATATATATCCCTTATAATCTTATTTGACACTTTGCCCCCATACAAAATTGTGTTCCTCCTTTTCCAGATGGACCACATCATGATCATAGGAACAACCTGATAAACTTCTTTACACCAAGAGTTACCTTCTGTTTTCCACCATATGTAACACCCCGTAACTAGAAAGAAGTTAAAAAGTGGAAATAGTCATTTTTGGAAGGAATATAAAAATCTGGAAAAATTGTGAAGTATGTTAAGTTGGATTTTTGGTCAACTTCAAACGACCATAACTCCTAGCTCAGGATAAGTTAGGTGTGTTTCCAGATATCGTAGGAAAGATCTTGGAATAATCTTTCCAACGCCGCCAAGTTTTCCCTATTCCGAATTTGTATGAGTGGGATATTCCCATTGGAAGTTGGGTTGTACAAATAAGGAAAATCTAATTGGGATTTTGAAAGGATATTTTAGTCTTTTCCTTACCCAATTAGTTTAATTCATTTTTAGGAGTTTAATTGGGATCTAAACTGAACTTGATCAGTTTACGCTTTTCCAAAAAAAAAAAGTTAGGGTTTTGAGAGAAGAGAAAAGAAGAGGAGAAGAAGCAAGATTCGTCAAGATCGTTCAAGTTTGATCATGGATTTAATCAAGGGGTGATCCCTACGAGGTATGTGAGTTCACATAGAGTTGGGTTCGTTCACCCACGTGCCAAACATATTTATTTCAGTATGATTTTCGTCCTAAAAGATTGAGACTTTGATGTTCTTGGGTTGTATTCTTGAATTGATTTCTTCTTGAATTTAGGATGAGATTGAGGAGTTCTTGAGAGTTTAAGGTCACTTTAAGAGTCGTTTTGAGTTAGGTTCTTGGGTACATTTGTTGAGTATCTGAATCTAAAAAAAAATTGAGAAAAAGAACTGAGTTTAGATGAATTGGGGTCAGAAAACGAAGAAGGAAAAAGACGGCAGAATCTGGGTACCAAATCCATGTCGCGGACCTGTTCCTCAGGATTGGAAAAATATTCCTCGCATCGCGTAGCGGTCACGGACCGGTCTGCCTCAAAAGTTATTTTGCGACCAAATAATTAAATGCATATCCGCATCGCGGACTTGCTTCCAGACAGTGATTTTTTTTTTCTCATGTTTAACTATCTAAACACACTCCTAAACATCATGAGATCTTTCCTATCACAAATCATAATCCTTGAATCCATAATTCAATTCAAGGAAAGTTAAGAGTCAACTCAAGAGAAGTTAAGAGTCAAGTCAAGAGAAGTTAAGGGCCAAGTCAAGAGAAGTTCATAGAGACTTCCAAAAGTCTTTTACAAATGTTTTAACTTTGTTTTAAGACTTGAGTTTTGAGTTGAGTAAAGAGTAAAGTTTGAAGTTCATTTCTTCAAAAGAGTATATCAGGACTATGTATTCCCAAAGAGTAAAATGTTTTCACATTTAAAGAAGAAAGGAAACTTTGATTTTCAAAAGAGCCTTTGAGCTAGTTTTTCAGTAAAGAGTAAATGTTTTCACATTTAAACAAGAAAGGAAACTGAGATTTCCAAAGAGCCTTTGAGCTAGTTTTCAGTTAAAGAGTAAATGCTTTCACGATTAAGCAAGAGAGGAAACTTTGATTTCGAAGATAGTCTTTAAGCTAAGTTTTAGAGTAATTATCTCAAATCACCGAAAGAAGTATGCTTTTAAACATAAGAGCTAGTATCATATTTTGGGAGTAATATTGAGGACCGATATGGGGGAGAGTTCAGACAACTCATAGCCCCCATAAACCATCTAGCCACCATAGGTAGAAAAGGGTCATACTTTTTAGATGATTTCTTAGTCTTTATAGCATAGACTAGTGAATCCATTTAGTAGCTCAGGTTCTATACCTTCGGCAAGGTATAGGACTGCCCTGGAAGCGTGAGGCAAAATGTTGTATCATCACAATAGCTCTTAAGTGATGGTTGTCGATTAGAGAAACTCCCACAGAAGTAATTGTATTCTTATATACACAGTTTATTGTATTTTTACATACATTTCAGAGTTATATGTATCTTTGAATACACACAGAGTTGATTTCATGTTTTAAACAACTTTTCTTTATATTGCACTTGTTTTAAACTACTTTATATTGAAATGAGTTTAGTTATGTTGAGTTGAGTTGAGCTAGGTAAGTTTTTCAGTTCCTTTCAAGCTTATGTCTTGTTTTAGAATTCCCCTCGCATACTCATACATTCAATGTACTGATCCCATTTGGCCTGCATCTTCTAATGATGCAGATACAGGTAACCAGGATCATCATCCAGCGCTTTGTTGATCCAGTTGAGCATTCAGAGTCTTGTGGTGAACCTCATTGCTTTCCGGATGATCTCTATTTATATTGCTTTAGTAGTTTTCAGTTGTTAGGATGATCGAGGGTCTTGTCTCGACATCCATCTCAGTTATTAGAGGCTCCATAGATAGACTGTCAGTTAGTTCATTTGTTTTTACCTTGTTATTGGCTTATGTTCAGATTTGAGTTGTCACATTGGCTAAGTTAAATGTTTATTTGTAAAACATTATGAGTTTAGTTTGAGAAAGTTGAGTTTTCTTGCATTTGATTTCTTTTCTTAATGCTTAAAGTCTTCCGCTAAGTAAGTAAGCTACGCCAAGGGTTCGCTTAGGGCCAGCAATTGTTCTCGAGTGCCAGTCCCACCCAGGGTGTAGGCTCGGGGCTTGACAAACTTTGTATCAGAGCTCAAAATTCCAGAGTCCTATGGAGTCTATGAAGCCGTGTCTGTAGAGTCCTAGTTATCGGTGTGAAGCCCGCCACATTTATAATTAGGAGGCTGCAACATTTAGGGAATTCCTTCACTTCTTTCAGACTCGTTTCGTGCAATTCCTTCACTTCTTTCAAACTTATTTCATGCGTTAGAGTTTTACCTCTAAAAAAGTTTCTTTCTAACTCGTTCTTGCACGTAACTGATTGTGAGTTGGACTGTTTTGAGAGTGCTTTCATGGGGCGTTTCTTTCCCCGTGAACTAAGAGAAGCAAAGAGATGGTTACCAACATGACGAGCAGGATGATTTTATTCGTTGTTTGGTTGCCTCGTCTGTCAGGTAAGGAAAGTAAAGCAGCCATGCTAACAGGTGACATGACATAGCAAGGCTGATGATCCATGTGCAACAAGTTGAGGAGGACAATCTAAGGGATAGAGAAGGGTTTAAGAATAGGAGGGCTAAGGCATCGGGGGAGGAATCCAGGCAGCAAAAGAGAATTGCAAACCGGTCTTCTTTCCAACATAAGCAGAAAAGACCTTCTCCATCATTTGTTGGTGCTCCTACAACAAGAAACAAATGTAAATACCATAGTCAGAATTCCTAGAATTTTAGAGCTTGACCTGCACAGTCGCAAGGTAGTATGGCACAAGGGGGTACTAAGAATCTTGCATGTGCTGACTGTGGTAGAAACAACTCAGGGATGTGTCGTGATGGCTCTACTGGTTGCTTCAAGTGTGGACAGAATGGTCATTTCATGCGAGAATCTCCAAAGAACAAGTAGGGTAGTGGTAATGGGGGAAATAGAGCCCAGTCATCTTCAGTTGCTCCACAAGACAGAGCTGCACCTAGAGGGGCTACTTCCGGTATTAGCGGAGGATCAAACCGCCTATATGATATCACAAGTCGCCAAGAGCAAGAGGATTCGCCAGATGTTGTTACTGGTATGATCCAAGTCTTCAACTTTAATGTTTATGATTTGCTAGACCCAGGAGTCAGTTTATGCTTTGTAACTCCATATGTTGTGATGAATTTTAATGTTATTCCTAAGCAACTTAGTGAACCATTCATTATTTCTTCACCTGTTGGTGAGTCTATTCTAGAAGAGAGAGTCTATCGTGATTGTCATGTTTTCGTGAATCATAAGAGTACCATGGCTAATTTAGTTGAGTTAGACATGGTAGATTTTGATGTCATTCTTGGTATGGACTGGCTTCATGCATGTTATGCCTCAATTGATTATAGAACTCGAGTTGTCAAGTTCCAGTTTCCAAATGAGTCAGTCTTAGAGTGGAAAAGTAGTTCAGCAGTGCCTAAGGGTCGTTTCATTTCATACCTTAAGGCAAGGAAGTAAGTTTCAAAGAGGTGTGTCTATCACTTAGTCTGAGTTAATGACTCTAGTGTTGAGATACCTCTTATTCAATCAGTTGCAGTAGTAAAAGAGTTTCTAGAAGTCTTATCAGATGATCTTCTCGGAGTCCCTCATGAGAGAGAGATAACTTCGGTATCGACCTTCTTCCAGATACTCATCCTATATCTATTCCTCCATATAGAATGGTTGCAGCAGAGTTGAAAGAGCTTAAAGAACAGTTGAAAAACCTCCTTCAGAAGGGCTTTATTCGATCTCACCTTGGGGCGCTCATGTCTTGTTTGTGAGAAAGAAGGATGGTTCCCTTAGGATGTGTATAGATTACCGTCAGTTGAACAAGGTTACCATCAAGAATAAGTATCCTCTTCCAAGAATTGATCATTTTTTCTATCAGTTTCAGGGTGCCACTTGTTTCACTAAGATAGACCTTAGATCTGGCTACCATCAGTTAAGACTAAGGGAATGTGATATTCCAAAGAGAGCTTTCAAAAACCGTTATGGTCATTATGAGTTCCTGGTTATGTCCTTTGGTTTGACCAATGCACCTGCAGCATTCATGGACCTTATGACTAAAGTATTCAAACCTTATTAAGATGTGTTTGTTATCGTCTTCATTGATAACATACTAATCTATTCAAGGAATGTAGAAGATCATGCTAGTCATCTCAGGATAGTTCTCCAGACTTTAAGAGATAGAAAGTTGTATGTCAAGTTCTCTAAGTGTGAGTTTTGGCTTGAGTCTTTGGCATTCTTAGGCCACATTGTGTCTGGAGAGAGAATTAAAGTTGATACCCAGAAAATAGTGGCAGTGCAGAATTGGCCTAGACCCATATCTCCAACTGATATTAGGAGTTTCTTGGGTTTAGCTAGATTATATAGAAGGTGCGTAGAGAGGTTCTCGTCTATTTTGTCCCCTTTGACCAAGTTGACTCAGAAAAGAGTGAAGTTTCAATGATCTGAAGCTTGTGAGAAACGCTTTCAGGAATTGAAAAAGAGGTTGACTACTGCCCAGTATTTACCTTACTAGAAGGTACGTAAGGCTTTGTTGTGTACTGTGATGTGTCTAGAGTTTGTTTGGGTTGTGTGTTAATGCAGAATGGCAAAGTTATAGCTTATGCCTCGAGATAATTGAAAGTTCATGAGAAGAATTACCCAACCCATGATCTAGAGTTGTCTTTCGTAGTATTTGCTTTGAAAATATGGTGCCCTTATCTTTATGGTGTTCATGCGGATGTATTCACTGATCACAAGAGTCTTCAGTATGTGTTTACTAAAAAATAGCTTAATCTCAGACAAAGGAGGTGGTTAGAATTACTCAAGGATTATGACATGAGTATTCTTTATCACCCAGGTAAGGCTAATGTTGTTGTTGATGCTTTAAGCAGGTTGTCTATGGGTAGTACCACCCATGTTGAGGAAGAAAATAAAGAGTTAGCAAAAGAGGAGCATAGACTTGCACGACTAGGAATTTGATTAATGGATTCCACAGAAGGAGGAATAGTGGTGATGAATGGGGCTTAATCATCATTAGTGTCAGAAGTAAAAGAGAACCAAGACCAAGATCCTTTAATGCTTGAATTAAAGGCGAGTGTTCATAAGCAAAAAGTGATGGTTTTTGAACAAGAGGGAGATGGTGTTTTTAGGTATTAAGGTAGATTGTGTGATTGATTTCAAGGGTAATTGGGATGATCACCTACCTCTCATTGAGTTTGTTTACAACAATGTTACCACTCTAGAATCCAGATGGCTCCTTATGAAGCACTTTATGGGAGAAGATGCAGATCTCCTATTGGATAGTTTGAAGTTGGTGAAGCTTGGTTGATAGGACCAGACTTAGTTCATCAAGCTATGGAGAAAGTGATAGTGATTCAAGAGAGGTTGAAAACAGCGCAGAGTCGTCAGAAATCCTACACTGATGTTAGGAGAAGGGAATTAGAGTTCGAAGTAGACTATTGGGTTACTTAAAAGTTTCAACCATGAAAGGTGTTATGAGATTTGGTAAGAAGGGGAAGCTTAGTTCCCGGTATATTCATCCTTACAGAATATCCAAGAGGATTGGCAATGTAGCTTATGAGAGAGACCTACCACAAGAGTTAGTAGCGGTTCATCCGAGGTATTTTTTCACATCTCCATGTTGAAGAAGTGCATGGGCGATCCTTCATTGATCATACCAACTGAAGATATTGGGATAAAAGATATCTTATCTTATAAAGAGATTCTGGTCCAGATTCTAGATCGCCAAATTCGCAAGTTGAGAACAAAGGAGGTAGCATCAGTCAAAGTTCTTTGGAGGAATCAGTTTGTTGAGGAAGCCACATGGGAAGCTGAGGAGGATATGAAGAAGAGATATCCACATCTCTTTGAATCCAGAGTAGTTCCAAATTAAAGTACTAATCATTTTACTTGGCATTTTATTTATAAGTTAGCATGTTGTAATTGCATTGCTTGTTGGGTGTTTGAACTGAATGTTAGATGTTACACCCTTAGCCTACTAAGAGTAAGCTCATTCAAGGAAAAATATTCCCAAGGGCGAGATGTTGTAACACCCTGTAACTAGAAAGAAGTTAAAAAGTGGAAATAGTCATTTTTGGAAAGAATTTTAAAATCTGGAAAATTTGTTAAGTATGTTAAGTTGGATTTTTTTCAACTTCAAACGACCATAACTCCTAGATCAGGATGAGTTAGGTGTGTTCCCAGATATAGTACAAAATATCTTGGAATAATCTTTCCAACGCCGCCAAGTTTGCGCTATTCCAACTTCGTATGAGTGAGATATGCCTATTGGAAGTTGGGTTGTTCGAATAAGGAAAATCTAATCCGGATTTTGGAAGGGTATTTTAGTCATTTCCTTTCCCAATTATTTTAATTCATTTTTAGGAGTTTAATTGGGGTCTAAACTGAACTTGGTCAGTTTACGCTTTTCCAAAAAAAAGTTAGGGTTTTGAGAGAAGAGGAGAAACGAGGAGAAGAAGAAAGATTCATCAAGATCATTCAAGTTTGATCATGGATTTCATCAAGGGGTAATCCCTACGATGTATGTGAGTTCACATAGCGTTGGGTTCATTCACCCATGTGCCAAACATGTTTATTTCAGTATGATTTTTGTCCTAAAAGATTAAGACATTGATGTTCTTGAGTTGTATTCTTGAATTGCTTTCGTTCTTGAATTTGGGATGAGATTGAGGAGTTCGTTAGAGTTTCAAGTCAATTTTAGAGTTGTTTTGAATTAGGTTCTTGGGTACATTTGTTGGGTATCTCAATCTAAAGATAATTTGAGAAAAAGAACCGAGTTTAGGCGAATTGGGGTCAGAAAATGAAGAAGGAAAAAATTGGCAGAATCCAGGTACCAGGTCCGCGTAGGAATGGAAAAATCTTCCTCACATCGTGGAGAGGTCACAGACCGTTCTGCCTCAAAAGATATTTCGCGACCAAATAATTAAATGCATCTCCGCGTCGCAGACTTGCTTCCAGACACTGATTTCTTGATCTTTTCTCATGTTTAACTATCTAAAAACACTCCTAAACATCATAAGGTCTTTCCTATCACAAATCACAATCCTTGAATCCATAATTCAATTCAAGGAAAGTTAAGTATCAAGTCGAGAGAAGTTAAGAGCCAAGTCAAGAGAAGTTCATAGAGTCTTCCAAAAGTCTTTTACAAATATTTTAACTTTGTTTTAAGACTTGAGTTTTGAGTTGAGTAAAGAGTAAATTTTGAAGTTCATTTCTTCATAACAGTATATTGGGAAAATGTATTCCCAAAGAGTAAAATGTTTTCACATTTAAAGAAGAAAGGAAACTTTGATTTTAAAAAGAGCCTTTGAGCTAGTTTTTCAGTAAAGAGTAAACATTTAAACAAGAAAGGAAACTGAGATTTCCAAAGAGCTTTTGAGCTAGTTTTTAGTTAACGAGTAAATGCTTTCACAATTAAGCAAGAGAGGAAACTTTGATTTCGAAGATAGTCTTTAAGCTAAGTTTTAGAGTAATTATCTCAAATCACCGAAAGAAGTATGCTTCTAAACATAAGAGCTAGTATCATATTTTGGGAGTAATATTGAGGATCGATATGGGGGAGAGTTCAGACAACTCATAGCCCCCATAAACCATCTAGCCACCATAGGTAGAAAAGGGTCAAACTTTTTAGATGATTTCTTAGTCTTTATAGCATAGACTAGTGGATCCACTTAGTAGTTCAGGTTCTATACCTTCGGCAAGGTATAGGACTGCCCTGGAAGCATGAGGCAAAATGTTGTATCATCACAATAGCTCTTAAGTGATGGTTGTCGGTTAGAGAAATTCCCACATAAGTAATTGTATTCTTATATACACAGTTTATTGTATTTTAACATACATTTCAGAGTTATATTCATCTTTGCATACACACAGAGTTGATATCATGTTTTAAACAATTTTTCTTTATATTGCACTTGTTTTAAACTGCTTTATATTGAAATGAGTTCAGTTATGTTGAGTTGAGTTAAGCGAGGTAAGTTCTTTAGTTCCTTTCATGCTTATGTCTTGTTTTAGAATTCCCCTCGTATACTCGTACATTCAATGTACTGATGTCATTTGGCATACATCTTCTAATGATGCAGCAGGTAACCAGGATCAGCATCCAGTGCTTTGTTGATCCAGTTGAGCATTCAAAGTCTTGTGGTTAACCTCCTTGCTTTCCAGAGGATCCCTATTTATATTGCCTTAGTAATTTTCAGTTGTTAGGATGATCGGGTGTCTTGTCCCGACATCTATCTCAGTTATTAGAGGCTTCATAGATAGACAGTCAGTTAGTTCATTTGTCTTTACTTTGTTATTGTCTTATGTTTAGATTTGAGTTGCCACTTTGGCTAAGTTAAATGTTTATTTCTAAAATATTGTGAGTTTAGTTTGAGGCAGTTGAGTTATCTTGCATTTGATTTCATTATTTAATGCTTAAAGTCTTCTGTTGAGTACGTAAGCCAGGCCAACGGTTCGCTTAGGGCCAACAATAGTTCTCGAGTGCCGATTCCGCCCACGGTGTAGGCTCGGGGCATGCCACCATAGTCTTATAGATTGCTTGAGGAAGGAGCCTCTTTGTACTCCTGTTGCACTGGTATAGTGATTCAAAATTCCTTTAGCCACTTCTCCATTATAGAATAGATGTTCTATGGATTATATTTCTGGGCTATGGCAACAGCTACAATCACTGGATGTGTCTGTGCTCCATGAGTGTAGAAGTTGACCAACTTGTAGCTTTCCTTTCCAGATCCTCCAGTTCAAGAAAGAAATCTTAAAAGGAAGACCTTTCCTCCACAAGAGACTAAAGTCTTCATGCACTTCCTCCTTGTTTCTCAAAAGTTCCCAAGCATTTTTGATAGTGAAAGTGCCTTTGCTGTTTTTTGTCCACCATGTCTTGTCCTGTTGATCAGTTAATTGTATACCTCACATGTAATTCCTTGTATGCTCCACTACATGTGCTGGAAGTACCATCTTCATTTTTCCCAAGTCCCAACCATCTTTTGTAAGAAACTCATTAATCTCTCTTAGATTTTGGCAAGTGTCACAATGTGTTGGGACCTTATACAATAAGCCTAGATTAGACCAGCTGTCATACCAAATGTTAGAGGTACCACCCCTAGGTTCCCACCACAAATGATTTTCAATTTCATCCATATTCTGTAACATATGCTTCCAAACTTGAGATCCCCCTTTGCACTGAACCAGGGTTGGGATCTGCTTCTTGCAATACTTATTCCATAGAAAGTTAGCCCATAAAGAGTTTTGGGTCCTAAATTTCCACCACAACTTTGCATACATGGCTTTAGAAATATCAGCAATAGATCTAAAGCCTAGACCTCCTTCTTCTTTAGGTAGGAAGAACTTTTCCTATGCAGCACAGTGTTTGCTTCTTCCTACCTCCTTATTATTCCAAAAGAATTTAGCAAATATTTTGGTGAGTTCCTTTATGACACAAGCAAGAGGAACAATAGCAGATAACACATACAGAGGGATACTTTGTAGAACACTCTAAATCAGAACCTCATTTTCTCCATATGACAATAATCTTCCTTTTCATGCTTGCATTTGACCTTTCACTCTTGCTAACAGATCAACAAAGTGTTATTTTCTCTTCCTTGTGTGTGTCAAAGGGCATCCCAAATACTTCAAGGGGAAAGAAGCCTTTACCGTTCCTGTAACTTGTTGAACTTGAGTTGTTATAGATTCACCAACATTTTGATGAATATAGAAAAAGCTCTTTTCCCTATTTATTTTTTTGCCAAAGCACATTTCATATTCCTGCAAGGTATCCATTATCCATGAGATGGAGTAGCTATCAGTGGAACTAAAAATTATTGTATCATCAGCATAAGCTAGATGATTCAGCTATCCTCTCCACTCTGGCATTTCATATGCTACAAATTGTGCATCTTCAAATAGTATATTTAGAGATCTAGTTAGGACTTCAGTAGATAAAATGAATAATGTTGGGGACAAAGGATCCCCTTGTTTCAGAACTCTTGTGGAGTGAAAAAAACCTTAAGCCTGTCCATTTATCAAAACCGAGTAATAATTATTAGAACTCAATCTCCAAATCAAGTCAACAAAAATATTAGAGAAACTCATCTTCCCAAGGACTCTGTTTAAGAAGAACCATGATACTCTATCATAGGCCTTAGCCATATCTAGTTTAATCACAGTGTTTGCTGGTTTACCCATTTTTGCTAAGTCAGTTATCAGTTCCTGAGCTAGCAACACATTCTCTATAATGCTTCTCCCTTTTACAAAACCTTATTTGTTATGGGATATGAGATTAGGAAGAATGCCGTCAAGTCTATCATGCAAAATTCTAGAAAGAATTTTATTAACAAAATTACTTAAACTAATAGGTCTCATATCAGAGAAATAGTGCACTTTCTCTTTCTTTGGTATTAAAACCAAATGCGTATGAGTGATTGATTTGGGAAGGCTGCTTCCCAGAAAAAAACTCAGTACCATCTTCATAATATCATATCGTACTATGTCCCAGCATGCCTAGAAAAGTCTTACTGTCAATCCATTAGGTCCACATGCACTATCCCCATTAAAATTAAAAATTGCATTCTTGACTTCCTCCATCTCTGGCCTTTTCCCTAGAGCTTCATCATCATCTTCTATGAATACTGCATGAAAATGTTGAAGTAAAAGGGAATCAGTACAGTCCCTTTCTTGCTTAAATTGTTCCTGATAAAAAGTAATAGCCTATGCTACATTGAGTTGTTCCTCCTCTAACTAGTCACCACTAGAGTTTTGCATTCTATTAATCTTCAGCCTTTGTCTTCTGCCCTTTACTATACTCTGAAAGAATTTAGTATTTTTATCCCCACTATTAAACCAATCATAACCTGCCTCCTGTTACTAGTACTTTTCCTCCAGATGAAGATATTTGGTGAATTTAACTTGTGCCCTCTGCATGATTATTCTATTTTCACAATTTGGAACCTCCTCAAATAGCCTTTCTTTAACTTTTGTAATCTCCTCCCTAATTATCAACTGCTGAAATATATCTCTATATGTTTCCCTACTCCATAAAGTCAAACCCTTTTTGACCCTCTTGATCTTTATTTTGTAATCTAGAAAAGGATTAAGAGTGTTTTCTGAGTCCCAATTCATTCACACCACCTTCTTGAAAGACTTGTGTTATGTCCAGAAGTTTTGAAACCTGAAAGGTTTCTTAACTTTATTTTCAACATGATTGTATGACAACAAGAGTGGGGAATGATCAGAACCAGTCCTTGGTAGGTGCTCCACTTTTATTTCTAAGAAGCACTGTGCAATTTGATAATTGATTAGAACCCTATCTAGCCTCTCAAATATGTAATCTGAGCCAGCCCTAGCATTCCACCTAGTGAAAGGGCTTCCTATGTAGTTACTTGACTGAGCTCACATGAATCTATGCAGGTTTTAAAATCATCCGCCAGAACATAATTTACAGGAAGGCCCCATATCTTCTCTTCTTCATTCAAAACTACATTGAAGTTGACCCGTATACTCCATGGATTAGTCATGTCTTGACTCATGTAGAAAATTTCTTCCCATAGTGACTGTCTCAGAGCCCCATGACACTTGGAATACATAGAAGAGTGCACCAGAAATTGTCCACTAGATAAATCTTTCAACCTCAAAGTGATTTGTTGATCTAAGTTACTGACTATGGCAGCTTTATATCCAAGATTGACAAATATCCAGATTTTACCATTAACATTGTTAAATTCTAATGACATTTTGAATCTTGTTTTATACTTGTTGAGAGTCTTCATATGCTGAAAATGTTCCAGTATAGCCACAAAAGCAAATTTGTGATGCTTGTGAAGAGATTGCACTCTTTGGAAAGCTTTATGTGATTTTACTGACCTAATATTCCATATTAATGCTTTCATCATTTAAATTTGTTAAAAGTTATTATAGTCCTCTTTGGTTGAACTCTACTAGGCTGACTATTCTCCTCATTACCTTGTTTATTCCCTTTCCTTGATGTTTTGATTGCAATGATTGTCCTTGGGGATAAATCTGCCTCCGGCATGATTTGGTCCTCCTCTACTTCTTTAAGTATCTATGTTCCTCCTTTTTCATCCTCTATTAGTTCACCAGTGAGTTGATTGTGAGAGACTATGTTGTGAAGTGCCAGGTTTAGGGATTCAATGTTTCCCAAACACAATTGTGATTCATCAATCTGGAGAGGTAACACTTGGTCTGGCATTTGATCAATATCTCTCACATTGTTGCTTATTGTCAATACAGTATCTTTCTCTTGAATGACTACTAATTAAAGATTATTTGCTACTTGAACTTCTTCCTCCCTCCTTATGTTATCTGAATCCTCCTGTTCTCCTATATCCTTAATGTGTTCTGTCTTGTTGTCATCATCTTGGATATTCTCTAATGACTGACTAGCATCTTCTTGTATTATTTTTCCAGCCATATTCTCTATTATATCACCTGCATCTATGTCAATGACTTCATCCACTAAGGCTAACAAGTCCCCATTATCCCTCCAACCTAGCAGATACACCTTCCTGGTACTTCAAACATGTATTTTCTCTCTTCTCCCCATCCTTGTTTCCCTCTGGCTATATGTCCTCCAAGCTAGCAAATTATTAGTATTGTGTCCAGCATACTCCTTGGTGATAGCCCTGTCATTTGAATGGTATGTCTGTTGATTACCTTTTTCCTCTTGCTAGTGACCTCGTTCCAGTTTTCAGGATTGCCTACTAGTTTTCCACTTGCCAACTTCCTAGGAAAAGAGCCAGTAGGCTGGTTAATCCTTGCTTCATCGCTTTTCTTACGATTTTTGTTCTTTGCTTCTCCTTCCTGGTTAGGCTCCTTCCTTTTGTTGTCGTGCTCCTTATTGTCAATCTTCTCCCTTGCCAATTCTGGGTGCATAATTTTGCACTCATAAATATTATGCCCCTATAATTTTCATTCCCCATAATACTTTGGGAGGTTGTCATATTGAATGTTTACTTTGAAAGTTCTTATGGCTCCTGTTGACTCATCATCTATGTCCATTCGAGCATGATCAGGCAAATTGTTCATTAAATCAACTAGCACATTTACCTTTGCACAACTAGGTCTAGTTTTATTAATAGTTGTCATGTCTAAATGTATGGGAGTGCCTACTGCCGAGGCTAGGGAGAACAAGGATTCCTTCACAAAGAAGGTAGGTACCAAATTATGAAAAGAAATTCAAGCCATGGCCATTGTTGTCTCCTCCTCCACCTTATACTTAGAATCATATATCAAAGGCCTCATTTGCTAAGCAGCTCCATCCTTTGCTTTGATATAATAGGCTGGTTTGGATGTCAAATTAATAAAATCCTCCTTTAAAGCTAATTGTATCAGAATATGTCTGTTTCGAAAATAACCTATCTGACAATCACCCTTAATGTTGCATTGTGCAGGAATACTGGTCCGCAGTTCATATAAATCCGGCCAACCATACGAGAATTTCCCAACAATGACACGTTGCATATTTTCTATGGTGTTCATCTTTGATACTTCAGATTCAGTCCATCTTAAATAAGGTTCACCATGAAGCAAAATAATAGGTTTAACGTTAATTGTTGGGGTCATGGTTGTACTTGGACTATTATTATTCATCGTGTTCGGCTTCAAAAACTTTGAGTAATCCATAGTAGACCGACTTTGATTATCGTTTGGTATGGGAATTTTGGGTGGTGCGGCTAAGTGTGGCTGATCAATCATTGTTGTGGATGATTGATCAGTGGCCATCATGGCCATGATGATTCAAGAATTGCTAGATTTTGATTTAGGGTTTCTTGCGGCACTGCACTCCTGATGTCCTTCTTGCTTGATCACTAGTTATATGATCGTATTCTCTTAGTTTCAACTTACTTGGCTTACTTCAAAGTACGAGGAATGTCTGAACCATTGTAATGGATAAACTTACTTAGTTCAACTTTAAATGAAAGTATTTACAAACTCATTACGATAGTTTTACGAAAATTTCTAGGATCTTCAGGTTCCTCAAAGGGGATGCTCTAACTAACAACACATAAAGTGTCACCCCACATGACCACACGTCTGTAGCCTGAAAATTCAAGACATTCAGGCAGTGATCAAACAAGCAAGCAAGTTCTTATAAAATGGTTTTTTTATGAGTTTTTAATAGAAGGTTTGTTTAAGGCCTACATAGCCAAAATGAACTACAATGCATCAAATGGTTCCACTACAAGGGCAGTTTTCAGTACTTCATCCATAAGTTTGCTTATCCTTTCCAACCTTTTTGTACATAAATCTTTAAGCATATCCACTACTGCAATATTTTGTAAAATCCCAAATATATTGCAACCAAAGGCTCCCTATTGGTCAAAGGGAAATTTATAAAGTAAATTAGTCCTGATAATATCATGCTAGTAATGCTAGAGGTTCTTTTTTAGCTATACGGGAGGAGAAGAGAAAAGGAGAATGACATTAAAGTCGAAAGAAAACTTGTCCGAGAATATTTAAGGAGCTAAATTTACCTTACCACCATATTCCTTGAGTAACAGGACCTCTGGAATGTAAGCAAGTGTTCCTACAACTGACGGGTTGTGAATTCAATAATCCAGACTACATGATGAAGAAAATAGTACATAAAAAATGTAATATCCTACTATAAAGATGTACATAACTTTTCAATTATAACGGAAAAATCGTAAAATAGCCGAAATCATATATTTTAAGACGTGGTGTTGGGATTTCATCAAGTTCAAAGTGGACAAGTAAAAGTTAATAGAGTGTAACAGTCCGGAAAATAGTAGGCTAACCTAGAGCTTAACATATAGGTTAGAGTCATAAACATACCTCCCCCTACCTAAAAATATAGGGTTTCATGTTAGAACATCAAGGTACGACCCCCAGGAACCAACCATGGAACCTTAAGGAGAACCCTTACGGAAACTGCCTAGTAGTGACCTACATAGGTGACCCACGCCTCATGGGTCAGCCCACGCCCCGTGGGTGAGGAGTCGTGGGTCAAGGTCTCAGAAAACAAGTTCCAGTAACTCACCCACGGTTCACCAGAATACTACGTTGGTTCATCCACGGACCATGGTCATGGGGACATGGGTGGTCACCTGAAACTGCTTTTGGCAATTAAGTTAGGGGCACTTTGGGGTTTTCCTAAATTAAGTAGTTATTAAGTGACATCTTTTTATACTAAATTAGGCTAACTATAAAAGGTTTTTAAGTCACCAAATTAAGTCATCCATGCCATTATTCTAAAATCCCAAAAGAACTCATCCTTTCCAAAAATTCTCTCTCTAAAACTTCAAGGAAGAAGAAGAAGAAAGTTGAAGCTAGGGTTTGAAGGAGCAAGCTTTTCTAATCAATTTCTTTGGAGATTCATAGCTAAGGTATGGTAGTCCTTCATCCATGGATAGCTTTCATCCATGGAGTCCTTCCAAACTCAATTTCAAAGATAGTAATTCTCCAAAAGCTAGGGTTTTACTCCAAGTGATGGATTCCTTTTCAAAACCGATTCTAATGATTTAATTACATTATATTATGATTGAATTTATGATTTTTTATGGTTTTATGATGAATTCCCCAGGAATCCATGAAAATCTCCATATTCCCAATTTATGACCTTGTGGTGTGGGTGAATTGATAAAAGAATAATATTATGAGATTATGCTTGTAGTAATTGAGTTATTTAAATCATGTTATTATCCATGTCTAATTTAGTAATTCTACAAATGTGATTGAATATGATCTATGGTCCTTGAAGGGCAAAGTATAGAATTATGTATGATTATGAGGTTTATGTGTATGCTTTAAGAACACTTTAAGAGTGAAGCGTCCATGATTATGATAATGGTGTTGAGTTTTTTGAAAGGCTATTCTCATGAGCACATAATGACATAATGTGAAAGGTTTTCTCACATAATGAATATTTTAGGTTGTAAGGCTTTCTCACCTAATTGAATCTAATGTTTCATGTAGACATGGATGGTGAAAGGTTATTCTCACGCATGATCTAATGATCTATCCTAGTTGAACAAGTAATGACTTAATAAGTACTCTGTGGGATAAATTCTTAGCACTGAGTGGATATTAAATATGAGATGGAAGCTCCCCGTTAAGCAAGGTCGGGTTACTAGAAGTAATCTCATGAGATGGAAGCTCCCCCTTAAGAAAGGTTGGGTTTCTAGTAACAATCTCTTTATCCCATTAACTACGTGCCCCCGTAGGATATTTATCTAGTGGATCCACCTAAAGCTAACAAATTATGGTCTTACCTTAGGAAAGTAGGACAATCCTTTTCGGTGTGGGTAACACCAAATTCCATGTTACGCTCACATGGTCTATCTCAATTAAGGATTATCCCCACTATGAACAAGAACATGAATTATGAACTATGGTTACTCAAGGAGCTTTACTTAGCATGGGTGGGATTATGGGATCTTATTCATGCATTGCACAAGTATGCTTTGAGGGCACTTATGGTTTGTTTATCTTATGATATGATGGTCTATGTAATAAACATGCTTATGACTTATACTTTTCCATTATCTTCAAAATGATGCTTTAAACTTAGTAAATTGCATACATTCAACTAAAATGTCCTTTTTAGAATGATTTCGATGTTTTTATGCATGGCTACCATACTTAGTGCATCTTTATACTAACCCATATTTTCCTATATTTTTCCCAAGTGTAGGGTTCGGTTCTCAAGGTGGTCCCCATTGTAGCGAAGCTTGGATTTGCTCATTTCTCCTAGCTTGTTGGTGAGTCCTCATGATTCGAGGATGGATGTTATCTTTGTAGTTCCTTTTCTTGTACTTCCTTTTCGGAGTATGTTGTATAGGTTGTGACCCTATTTTGATTCAAGTATTGTAATAGATGGCTAAATGAGACATGTCTAGACTTTCTCTTTTCTGTATGAAACTTTTGGACTTGAATTATGGTTTTACTCTTTATTGTTCTATGCTTATGTTATGATACACAAAAAGGCTTGTACTTTTCAGAGTCTTGTACACCGGGTCACATCTAGGGGGCACTCCTGGGTCGTGACAAACTTGGTATCAGAGCACAAGCTTTAGAATGATTCTAGAATGATGTCTCATAAGCCACGTCTAGTAGAGTCGTGTTCATGAGTGTGAAGCGCGCCACATTTATGAGTGAGAGGCTACAAGATGATTAGGAAACTACACTTCTTTCATTACTCTTAAGTCGGGTCATAGAGTTTAGCTCTATAAAGTCTCTCTTATAATCCTTCTCTTGTGTCTTTAGGATATGAATACACGAAGGGCTAACGCAAGAAGAATGGAGGGTAACAATGTGAATGAAGAATCTCCTCCTCAAGCTAATCAAGCTCCGATTAACCATTCGGCTATGTTGAAAGTAGAGGTTAGGTCGGATTTTCAAATGTTGGCCCAAGCTATGATGACTCAAGCTCAAGCTATGACTACTCAAGCTCAAGTTATGATGGCTCAATCCAATAGAGATGTTGTGAATCATGTGAATTTGATCACTTCAAGGGTTAGGAATTTTGCAAGAATGAACCCTCCCAAATATCATGGCTCAAAAGTGGAAGAGGATCCTCAAGAATTTGTTGAAGAGATTTATAAAGTACTTGATATTATGGGGGTGACTTCGATAGAGAAAGCGGAGTTAGCCGCTTACTAGTTGAAAGGTGTTCCTCAAGTGTGGTATAATCAATGGAAGAAAAGTAGGTCGGTAGGAGCGGGTCCCATAGTGTGGGAGGTGTTTAAATTGGAGTTTCTTGATAGATTCTTTCTCCTAGAGTTGAGGGAAGATAATGTGGAAGAGTTCATCAACCTTCATCAAGGAAACATGAGAGTGAAAGAGTATGCACTAAAGTTCACCCAATTGCCCAAGTATGCTCCAACTATGGTGGTGGATTCGAGGGATGAGATGAGTAGGTTTTTTACGGGTGGGTCTGACTTGGTTGAAGAAGAATGTCGTACGGCAATACTCCTTCATGACATAGTTATATCTAGGCTTATGGTGTACACTCAACAAATTGAGGAGTCAAAAATCAAGAAAAAGAATAGGGAGGTGAAAAGAGTTAGAACCGATGAAGGGAACTTCTCCAATGCTAGGTCTGATGGACAAGGTCAACCAAGGTTCAAACAAAGGTTTCCCAACCAAGTCTTCTCTAGTGCTCCAAGGGTCAACAAGTATAGGGTTTCCAACCCGAAACCTCAAGGAGGAAATGATAATGGACCCTCTATGGCAAAGCCTATTTGTGCCAAATGTGGGAAGAAACATGATGGTAAGTGCCTAGCCGGCACGGGTGTTTGTTATGGTTGCGGTAAGAGTGGTCATCAATTGAAAAATTACCCAACACTCACGGACAAGGGGAGAGAAGGCAAGCAAACTCCTCCAAGCGGTTAAAACTTCAATTCCCCAAAGCAAAACCGCTTTTATGCTCTTCGATCCCGAGGTGACCAAGAGAGCTCCACGGATATGGTGACCGGCATATAAAAAATCTTTCTTATTGATGTATATGCCTTGTTAGATCCTAGTGCTACTTTGTCCTTTGTGACACCTTATGTGGCTATGAAATTTTGATGTAATCCCTGAAATGTTAGTAGAACCATTTTTTGTCTCTACCCCGGTTGGTGACTCGCTAGTGGCTAAGAGAGTATATAGAATGACTTTGGTGGATTTGGTGGAGTTAGACATGTTGTACTTTGATGTGATTTTTGATATGGATTGGTTGCATGCATGTTTTGCCTCCATCGATTGTAGGACTCGGGTGGCTAAATTCCAATTTCCAAATGAGCCTATCTTAGAGTGGAAAGGGGGAAATTATACACCGAGAGGACAGTGTATCTCTTGCCTTAAAGCGAGGAAGATGATCTCAAAAGGGTATATTTACCATAGTGTTAGGATGAGGGATGTTGAATCTGAAACCCCTTCTCTAGAGTCAGTTCCGATAGTGAATGAGTTCCCAGAAGTTTTCCCTGAGGATTTGCCCGATATTCCTCACAAGAGGGAAATAGATTTTGGTATAGACCTTTTACCGGATACGCAACCTATCTCCATTCCTCTTTATAGAATGGCTCCGGTCGAGTTGAAAGAGCAACTAAAGGATTTATTAGATAAGGGCTTCATCCGATCGAGTATCTCTCCATGGGGTGCTCCGGTGTTGTTTTTTAGAAAGAAGGATGGGTCTCTTAGAATGTGCATCGATTATCATCATTGAACAAAGTGACCATTAAGAATAAATATCCCTTTTCGAGAATCGATGACTGTTTGATCAATTTCAAAGGGATAGTTACTTCTCAAAAATTGACCTTCGTTCGGGGTATCACCAATTGAGGGTGAGAGGGGATGATATTCCCAAGACGGCTTTCTGAACTCCTATGAACATTATGAATTCCTTGTGATGTCATTTAGCCTAACAATAGCCCCGGTGGCATTTATGGACCTAATCAATAGAGTGATTAGGCAATACCTAGACATATTTGTGATTGTGTTTATCGATGATATCTTGATCTATTCAAGGAGTGAGAATGATTATGTGGACCATTTGCGGATTGTATTGTAATTTCTTAAAGACCACCAACTCTTTGCAAAATTTAGCAAGTGTGAATTTTGGTTGAGATCCGTAGCTTTCCTTGGTCATATTGTATCAAGCAAGGGTATTTAGGTAGATCCTAACAAGACGGATGCAGTCAAGAGTTGGCCTAGACCTCTATCTCCTCCCGATATTAGAAGATTTTTGGGTTTGGCCAGTTACTCTAGAAGATTTGTTGAGGGGTTTTTTTCCATTGCTTCTCCTTTGACGACTTTGACTCAAAAGAAAGCTAAGTTTGTGTGGTCGGAAGCTTGTGAGAAAAGTTTCCAAGAGTTGAAACATAGACTTACTTCTGCTCCGGTGTTGACCTTACCAGAAGGTACGGATGGTTTTGTTGTATATTGTGATGCCTCTAGAGTTGGGTTGGGATTTCTGCTTATGCAAAATGGAAAGGTGATTGTCTATGCTTCAGGGCAACTTAAGGTCGATGAAAATAATTATCCGACCCATTATCTCGAATTAGCAGTTGTTGTGTTTGCTTTGAAAATATTGAGGCATTACTTATATAGGGTCCATGTGGATTTCTTCACCGATCACAAGAGTCTTCAATAGGTGTTTAGTCAAAAGGATTTGAATCTTTGTCAATGAAGGTGGTTAGAATTATTAAAGGATTATGACATGAGTGTCCTTTACAACCCCGGAAAAGCTAACGTAGTAGCGGATGCACTTGGTAGATTTTCCATGGGTAGTGTGGCTCATATAGAGGATGAAAAGAAAGAATTGGTTCGTGAGGTGAATAGATTGGCCCGACTAGGTGTCTAACTAGTGGATTCCACCAAGGGTGGTGTCATGGTCCATAATGGTTCTGAATCGTCCTATGTGATGGATGTGAAGTCTAGACAAGATCTTGATCCTATATTAGTTGAATTGAAAGAGTCGGTACTCAAGAAGTCCATTGAGGCTTTCTCCCAAGAGGGAGATAGGGTGCTTAGGTACCAAGGTTGACTATGTGTTCCGAATGTTGATGATTTGAGGCTCATAGTTCTCGGTATTCTATTCATTCGGGAGCCACCAAGATGTATCGTGATCTACAAGAAGTCAATTAGTGGAACGGTATGAAGAAAGATATTGCGGGATTTGTAGACAAGTGTCCCAATTGTAAACAAGTTAAGGTTCAACATCAAAGGCACGGGGGCTTGTGCCAAGATATAAATATTCCCACTTGGAAGGGGGAAGATGTGAATATGGACTTTATTGTGGGTTTGCCTCACACCCGAAGGAAAAATGATTCTATTTGGGACATTATAGATTGGATGACAAAATCAGCCCACTTTATTCCCGTCAAGGTTTTTTTTTCGGCGGAAAACTATGCCAAGTTGTATATAAGATAGCTAGTGAATTTTCATGAAGTTCCTCTATCAAACATTTTCGATCAGGGTACTCAATTTACTTCTCACTTTTGGAATTCATTCCAAAAAGGGCTTCGTACTACGGTGAAGCTTAGCATCGTTTTCCACCCTCAAACAGATGGTCAAGAGGAGCGTACCATTCAAACCTTGGAAGATATGAGAGAATGTATAATAGAATTTAAGGGTAATTGGGATGACTACTTGCCTTTAATAGAGTTTGCCTACAATAATAGCTATCACTCAAGTATCGATATGGCTCCTTTTGAATCCTTGTATGGTAAGAGATATAGGTCTCTGGTTGGTTGGTTTGAGGTTGGTGAGATTGCTTTGATAGGTCCCGAGCTAGTTTATGAAGCCATTAAGAAAGTTCGGCTTATTAAAGAGAGGTTGAGGACGGCTCAAAGTAGACAAAAGTCTTATGCCGATGTGAGAAAAAGGGATCTAGAATTTAAAGTTAATGATTGGTTCTATTTGAAAATCTCACCCATGAAGGGTCTGATGAGATTTGGAAAGAAAGGGAAACTTAGTCCTTGGTATGTAGGCCCATATCAAATTTTGAAGCATATTGGGAAGGTTGCTTATGAGTTGGATTTGCCAAATGAGTTGGCTCTGATTCATCCGGTATTTCATGTTTCTATACTTAAGAAGTGTATTGCAGATCCGGCATCCATTATTCCCCTAGAAGGGTTGGGAGTTGACGAAAGTCTTTCATATGAAGAAGTTCCGGTAGAGATCCTAGACCGGTAAGTCAAGAGATTGAGAAATAAGGAAATAGCTTCCATGAAGGTTTTATGGAGGAATCATTTAGTTGAGGGTGCTACTTGGGAGGCCAAGGCTGATATGAAGTCCCGATATCCCCATCTCTTTCCTTCTACTCCTATTCAAGCTTGAGGTATGTAGTTCCTCTTGAGTTTTAGTGTTTTGGGAGTCATGTATGTTATTTGTGATTTTCCATGATTTCCTTATGTTATGCATGTTCTTGAGAAATTCATATTTAGTAAGAAAATGAGTTTCCATGGTTGTTGTTCCTCATGTTATTGTGCATTTAGTATGAGGTGTCTATTTGGCTTCATGAGATGAATTGATGAACATGCTTTAGTATGCTTTCGAGAGTAATTACATATTGGCTCCATGATATTGTGTTGAGCTTGCTTTAAATGGAGAAGGTAGTTTCTCCTATGAATATAAGAAATGTTGAGTTTCATGCACAATGGGTTGATAGATGTAGTTTCTACTTCCTTGTAATGCATTATATTTGAGATAGAGTTGATGTTCCTCCTTTGAATTGTGCATTATTTTGATGTTTCATGCATGATGGGCAGCTAGTTTTGAGTTTTTAATTCTGTATGGTGTCTAGATCATCATTCGAGGATGAATGTCCCCAAGGGGGAGATATTGTAACACTCCAGAAACTAGTAGGCTAAACTAGAGCTTAACATAGGAGTTAGAGTCGTAAACGTACCTCCCCATACCTAAAAATATAGTGTTTCATGTTAGAACGTCAAGGTACGACCCCCAGGGAACAACCATGGGTCCTTGAGGAGAACCCTTAGGGAAACTACCTGGCAGTGACCCACGGAGGTGACCCACGCCTCGTGGGTGAGGGGTCGTGGGTCAAGGACTAAGAAAAAATAGTACCAGTAACTCACCCACGGTTCACCAGCATGCCACAAGGGTCCATCTACGGACCGTGGTCATGGAGTCGTGGGTGGTCACCTGAAACTGCTTTAGGAAATTGAGTTAGGGGAACTTTGGGGTTTTCCTAAATTAATTAGTTATTAAGTGACATCTTTTTATACTAAATTAGGCTAACTATATAAGGTTTTTAAATCACCAAATTAAGTCATCCATGCAATTATTCTAAAATCCCAGAGAACTCATCCTTTCCAAAAATTCTCTCTAAAACTTCAAGGAAGAAGAAAAAGAAAGTTGAAGCTAGGGCTTGAAGGAGCAAGATTTTCTACTCAATTTATTTAGAGATTCATAGCTAAGGTATGGTAGTCCTTCATCCATGGATAGCTTTCATCCATAGAGTCCTTACAAACTCAATTTCAAAGATAGTAATTCTCCAAAAGCTAGTGTTTTACTCCAAGTCATGGATTCCTTTTCAAAAATGATTCTAATGATTTAATTACATTATATTATGATTTAATTGATGATTTATTATGGTTTTATGATGAATTCCTCAAGAATCCATGAAAATTCTTAGATTCCCAATGTATGACCTTGTGGTGTGGGTGAATTGATGAAAGAAAAATATTATGAGATTATGCATGTAGTAATTGAGTTTTTGGATCATGTTATTATCCATGTCTAATGTATTAATTCTAGATGTGTTGATTGAATATGATCTATGGTCCTTGAAGGGCAAAGTATGAGAATTATGCATGATTATGAGGTTTATGTGTATGCTTTAAGAACACTTTGAGAGTGAAGTGTCCATGATTATGATAATGATGTTGCATTGATTGAAAGGCTATTCTCATGAACACATAATGACATAATGTGAAAGGTTTTCTCACATAATGAAGATTCTAGGTTGAAAGACTTTCTCACCTAATTGAATCTAATGGTACATGTAGACATGGACAGTGAAAGGTTATTCTCACGCATGATCTAAGGAGCTATCCTAATGAAACAAGCTATGACTTAATAAGTACTCTATGGGATAAATGCTTAGCACCGAGTGGATATTAAATATGAGATAGAAGCTCCCCATTAAGCAAGGTCGGGTTTCTATAAGTAATCTCATGAGATGGAAGCTCTCCCATTAAGAAAGGTCGGGTTTCTAGTAACCATCTCCTTATCCCATAAACTACGTGACCCCATAGGATATTTAGCTAGTGGATGCACCTAAAGCTAACAAACCATGGTCTTACCTTAGGCAAGTAGGACAACTCTTTTCGGTGTGGGTAACACCGGATTCCATGTTAAGCTCACATGGTCTATGTCAATTAAGGCTTATCCCCACTATGAACAAGAACATGTATTATGAACTATGGTTACTCAAGGAGATTTACTTAGCATGGGTGGGACTATGGGATCTTATTCATGCATTGCACAAGTATCCGTTGAGGGTACTTATGGTATGTTTCTCTTATGATATGATAGTCTATGTAATGAGCATGCTTATGATTTATACTTTTCCATTATCTTCAAAATGATACTTTAAACTTAGTAAATTACATACATTCAACTAAAATGTCCCTTTTAGCATGATTTCAATGTTTTTATGCATGGCTACCATACCTAGTGCATCTTTGTACTAACTCATATTTTCCTACATCTTTTCCGAAGTGTAGGGTCCGATTCTTAACGTGGTCCCCATTGTGGCTAAGCTTGGATTTGCTCATTTCTCCTAGCTTGTTGGTGAGTCGTCATGATTCGAGGAAGGATGTTATCTTTGTAGTTCCTTTTCTTGTACTTCCTTTTCGGATTATGTTGTTTGGGCTATGACCCTATTTTGATTCAAGTATTGTAATAGATGGCTAAATGAGACAAGTCTAGACTTCCGCTTTTCTATATGAAACTTTTGGACTTGAATTGCGTTTTTACTCTTTATCATTCTATTCTTATATTATGATACGCTAAGAGGCTTGTATGAGACTTTTCGGAGTTTTGTACACCATGTCACATCTAGGTGGCACTCCTGGGTCATGACACGGAGAGAATAAAAGAGTAAGTTTGACTAATTGATAAGTGAATGCAACATTGATATGAGATAGAGGTGAAAATAACAAGAATAATTCAAACACATAGCAATCATTTACCAACAAAGAGAATTTGTGGAGCTTGAATCTCTCCTATGCACTGAACATTTGTAATAACTGGTTTCCATCGTTATAGAAAAGTCAATAGGGAAAGAATTTGGGCCAGAAAACTTTTGAGTAGTGACTTGGAAAATTGTAGCCTAGTCCAGATTAACGAAATATGAGTCAGGTGAGGTCTAGGGAAATTTGATCGCATTGGTGGATAGCTAATACGTTAAGGATCCTTTACGAAATCGAATTTGGGAGAATAGAACTCCCTAAAACTGATCTTGGCGTAAAAGGGTAGTTTCAAAACATCCTGATTGGAAAGTGTGTTATGAAATGGGAACTTAGAACTCAAATTCCAAGCTTCTGTCTCTGTGCAAGCCACCAGGGAGGGATTAATTCCGCCAGGGTGGGGCCTCTGTAGCGGGATGTGGTCCATTGTAGCAGGCAGTCGCGACTTAAGCTAGAGAGAAACCCTAAAATCATTATTTTCTACAAACCTTCGTTCTTGAGAGCTAAGAGATGACCCAGGGCTATTTCTTAACATATTCCCATTACTACTAGCGCAAAATGTAAGATTATTCCTAACCTAATCCATTTTTCGATTCGTAGAACTTAGATTCTTGGGTAAATATCATTGGGGGAATGTTTTGGCCTGAAGTTAATGGTGGGAAAAGCCCTAGCTTAACATTAGGATCATGGGTTTGATCTTGGATTATTAAGATTGTTATAATCCAGGTAAATTAGGCCCTTTTTATTGATCCTTGCATTAAATTACTTGTTTATAGACTAAGAACAAGCGGAAAGAATCCGGAAAGGGAAGGCTCAAGTTTCTTAGGAGGATTCAAGCTTGGTTTCGAGATTGTTGATGGTTTAATTTCCTATTTGTGTGATATATGCCGATAATTGCTTCATTGTATGCATTCATGTACGAGAATAAGGAATGTAAACCGATTCTAATGCAAATGAGTATATGTATATGAATTATTACATGCCATGAACCCATTACTTGAGTGTTATTGTGGATGTGCTGACTTGATTGGGTGTCACGTTCTGACACATATATTGGATCGATTGTCACATTCTGACACATATATTTGATCGAGTGTCATGTTCTAACACATTTATATTGGATCGGGTGTCACGTTCTGACACACTAATAGTTTGGGTGTGGGTTCCATGAGAGGACCATTGTGATTATACATTCATGTCTAATTGTCGTTGATATTAGGAATTGTATATTACTCTTGAAATGATGATTGATTTGTGTATTATGTATATGTATGCTTAATGTGTTGTAATTGCTTGCCTATGTTTCACTTATTAGGATGGTCGTGTGATTCTACCAGTACACTGTGGTTGTGTACTGATACTGCACTTGCTCGTTCTTTGTTGATTATAGAGCATCTTCAGGCGGCTACTGATAGACCTCATCTAGGGGATAATTGATCGAAGACTGAATTCAAGGGTGAGCCGGTTGCCATGGATCCCTCCTTGTTTAGTCCACTATTTTCGGACTCAGACTGTTTTAGTTAGACTTTGCTTATATTAGTTTACGGATTGCACCCCCTTTCCTTAGAATTGTTGGTTTACATAGTTTTGGTACAATGACTTTCAGGTTCTAGGAGTTGTTTTCCGCAATAGTTGTTGAGTGGTTTTACTAAATCTTTGGAGTTTATGGGAACTCCATGTTTCGTTAGTCATTTAAACATGCTTCCATATCTTTAAATGTTCTAGTTTTTGTTAAGTTGCTTAGTTGGGTTGTAGTAATGGTTCTCCCACCGGTAGGTCAGTGTGGGTGCCAATCATGATGGTCTAGGTTATAATAAAGTCAGAGTATTAGGCTCGTTGATCTCATTGTACCAAAACGAGTCTAGTAGAATCTTGTCAAACAGTACGGAAACGTCTGTACTTTTCTTCAAGAGGCTATAGGACTTTTGGAAATCTGTGTCTTTTTCGCCCTTCGTGCTATGACTTGATTCCAATTGGTATCTGACGATCCAAATTGATATCTAATCTATTTCACTCTTCTGTCCGCAGATGGTTAACACGTGTTTCAATGGAGTCATCCCATAGCTCCCATCAATGAGCCAGCTAAGGAGACCGCATCAAGAGGTCGTGGTTTAGGTAGGGGTAGAGGGAGATCAAGGGGTAGAGGTCGAGGAAGGATAGCACCTGCCAGGAGTGGAGCCCTAGTTGAAAATGCTCCCAGGGAAAAGGCCCCTCCTGCGCCCCAAGAAGAGGTACAAGAAACTGTGGAAATTGAGTATGAGGAGGAGGTTGGACCATAGGAAGAGATACATGTTGAGACTATAAGTATTCCTTCCTTAGACAAGGGTTAGCTCAGAAGATCATGACTTTTTTGAAGGGATTGGTCGGCCCTGTAGCCCTTCCCATAATGCAACGGCTCAAACCCCAGCCAATCCCCCCATTATTGTTATTGTTCCTAAGGTGGGTGGATCCTTAGGCACTGATGCCTTCTTCTGTCCCCTACTAGGTTTCGTGATGACTGGTAATGAGCATGAGATGTTGAGTAAGTTTCTAAAGTTGAAGCCGCCTGTGTTGGTTCTGAGAGTGAGGACACCTATGAGTTCATTTTGGATTGTTATGAGAGGCTTCATAAGTTGGGTATTGTACATCAGTATGGAGTAGAGTTTGTGAACTTCCAGCTTCAGAGTGAGGCTAAGCAGTGGTGGAGAGACTATGTGGAATGTAGATCGCCAGTCTTGCCCCCACTCACTTGGACGCAGTTTCATGCTTTGTTTCTGGAAAAGTATAAGCCCCCAACTTTGAGGGATCGCAAGAAGGATGAGTTCATGTCTTTGGAGCAGGGTGGTATGTCTGTAGCTGTTTATGACGCTAAGTTCCATGCTTTGTCTAGATATGCTATGGAATTGGTGACTACTGAGGAGGAGAGGATTCGTCTATTCGTCAAGGGACTGAACCCCAAATTACAGGTTTTGTATGCTCACATGACCTCTGCAGAGAAAATTTTTACTGAGGTGACAGATTTTGTGAAAAGGTTGGAAAGAGTTCGACGTGATGGGCAAGTCAAGGCCTTGGCTAAGAAACCCAAGAGTATAGGTAACTTCCACGATTCCTACTCTAGAGGTTCAGGTAGGCCGACACTTGCAGCCCTGCCAATTCAGTCAACCTTGCCCACTTCTACAGGTAGTTACTCGGGAACTCCACAAAAGATAGCCAGGGAGCCGCACCTTCGGCAGGGAGCAAGCGGTCTTTTGACCGCACTTGTTATAATTGTGGAGAACCTGGGCATATGAGGAGAGATTTTCCCCACATGCGCATGTTTGACCTTGCGCAGCAGCAGACTAGAGAAGTGGTACCCGCAGGCAACGGTAACAATGGTAGAGGACGTCCGCAAGGTGGTTGAGTAGGGAATTAGCGAGGTCGTGGATGCCGGGGAAAGGATAATGTAGGTAGAGGAGCAGCACAGCTAGGCAAAGAGGTTGTCCGTCCAGATGACAGGACTCAATGTTATGCCTTTCCGGGCAAGAGTGAGGCAGAGTCTTTTGACGCAGTGATCACATGTACTATTTTTGTTTGTGACCTAATGGATACTATTTTGTTTGATCCGGGTTCTACTTATTCATATGTGTCAGTTCAGTTTTCCTTGGGATTTGATGCAGTTTGTGATGTACTTGATGCCCCCATCCATGTTTCTACCCTAGTTGGAGAGTTTGTCATCGTCACACATGTATCTCGTGTTTGTCCTGTTCTGTTTATGGGTTATCAGACTTGGGTTGATTTGGTTATTCTGGATATGACTGACTTTGATATAATCTTAGGCATGACTTGGTTGTCCCCATGTTATGTTGTGCTTAATTGTAATTCTAAGTCTGTGACAATAGAGATCTCGGGTAGGGAAAAGTTAGAGTGGTAAGGGGTGTACAAGCCTAAGCCAGCTAAGGTCATATCTTTCATTCGGGCTAGGAAACTGGTGGGGCAAGGGTGTTTGGCATATTTGGCTCATATTCGGGATGTTGATGTTGAGTCTCCATTTATTGAGTCTATTCATGTAGTGTCTGAATTTAAGTAAGTGTTTCCTACCGATTTACCTGGTATGCCTCCAAATAGAGATATAAATTTCTACATTAACTTGGAATCGGGTACTCGCCCCATTTCCATTCCTCCTTATCTTATGGCTCCGGTAGAATTGCGAGATCTTAAGGCTCAAATCCAGGAGCTTCTTGATAAAGGTTTCATCCGTCCTAGTGCTTCCCTGTTGGATGATCCTGTCTTGTTTGTTAAGAAAAAGGATGGTAGTATGAGGATGTGCATAGACTATCGACAGTTAAATAGGGTCACCATCCGGAATAAGTATCCATTGCCTCGAATAGATGATATGTTTGACCAGTTGCAGGGTGCATCGATTTTCTCTAATATTGACCTACGGTTTGGTCACCATCAGCTGAAAATTAGGCCTGAGGATGTACACAAAACGACATTTAGGACCCGCTATGGGCACTATGAGTTTTAAGTGATGTCGTTTGGATTGGCCAATGCGCCTGCAGCCTTCATGAGTTTGATGAATGGTGTGTTCAAACCATTCTTGAATACTTTTGTTATAGTTCTTATTGATGACATTTTGGTTTATTCGAAAAATGAGAAAGAGCATGCTGACCATCTTTGTATAATTTGGGTGTCCTAGACAATAGTTATATGCTAAATTTTCCAAGTGTGAGTTCTGGTTGACTTCAGTTGCCTTTTTGGGACATGTAGTTTCAAGGGAAGGGGTAATGGTAGATCCCCAAACGATCAAAGCAGTCAAGAATTGGGTCCGCCTTATCTCTGTGACTAAAGTTAGAAGCTTTGTGGGGCTCGCCAACTACTATCATCGGTTTGTGAAGAATTCGGCTTCCATCGCCACACATCTGACAAGGCTGACCAAAAATGTGGTGCCTTTCAAATGGACCGAAAAATGTGAAGAGAGCTATCAAAAGCTCAAGACTCTTCTTACTACAACACCTATTTTGGCACTACAGGTGGAAGGTAAAGATTTCATTGTTTATTGTGATGCTTCACATTTGGGTTTGGGTGTTGTGTTGATGCAGGATAAGAATGTCATAGCTTATGCATCGCGGCAGTTGAAGGTGAATGAAAGGAAATACCCGACGCATGATTTGGAGTTGGCAGTGGTAGTGTTTTCCCTTAAGACCTGGTGGCATTACCTTTATGGTGTCAAGTGTAAGGTCTTTACTGACCATCGTAGTTTGCATCATGTATTCACCCAAAAGGATCTACATCTAAGAAAGCAAAGGTGGATGGAGTTACTTAAGGATTATTATGTCACCATCCAGTATCATCCGAGTAAGGCTAACGTAATGGCAGACGCATTAAGCCAGAAGGCGGTGAGTATGGGTAGTCTAGTTTGCTTGGGTGTGTTTAAGTGACCTTTGGCCAAGGAGATTCAAACCTTGGAGTCTAAGTTCATATAGTTGGGAATCTCAGAGAAAGGTGGGATGTTAGCCAGCATTGAGGTTAGGCCTACTTTCATTGAGGAGATCAAGGCCAAACAGTTTGAGGATGAGAGTCTGGATGAGCTAAGAAAGATGACAGTGTATGGTAAGGCACAAGATGTGGTTCTTGATGTGGGTGGTGTACTCAGTTTTAAGGGAAGAATTTGCGTTCCCCGAGTGGATGACTTGATCCAAAAGACGTTGGCAGAATCTCATGGTTCGCGGTATTCCATTCATCCGGGTGTGACCAAGATGTACCGAGACTTGAAATGACCTTATTGGTGGCCTGGCATGAAGAAAGACATAGCTACTTTTGTGGCTAAGTGCCAAAACTATCAGTAGGTAAAGTATGAGCACCAAAGTCTTGCAGGTTTGCTTCAGCGAATGCCAATCCCTGAATGGAAGTGGGAAAGGATACCGATGGATTTTGTGCTTGGTCTTCCTAAAACTTTGGGGAAGTTTTATTCCATTTGAGTAGTGGTTGAAAAATTGACCAAGTCAGCCCACTTCAATCCAGTCACAGTAGACTATAATGCTCAGCAATTGGCTAAGGTTTATGTGAAAGAATAGTGATGTTGCATAGGGTGCCCCTTTCTATCTTCTCAAACCGCGGTACACAGTTCACATCCAAGTTTTGGGGAAAATTGCATGAGTTGGGCACTCAACTCACTTTTACTATAGCATTTCACCCACAGACGGACGGGCATTCAGAGAGAACTATTAAAGTGTTATAGGACATGTTGAGGGTACGTGTGATTGACTTTGGAGGGCATTGGGATATGTTCTTAACTTTGTGTGAGTTCTCCTATAGTAAAAGTTACCACTCCAGCATTGACATGGCACCGTTCAAGGCACTTTATGGGAGGGCAAGTAGATCACCCATAGGGTGATTTGAGGCTGGAGATGTGAATCCTTTGGGGGTTGATTTGGTGAAAGATGCTGAAGATAAGGTGAGAAGCATCCAAGCTAAGCTTCTTGCATCCCAAAGTCGACGAAAAAAGTATGCAGACCGTAAGGTAAGGGACATGACATTTCAGACTGGTAAGAAAGTTCTTCTAAAGGTGTCACCCATGAAAGGGGTGATGAGATTTGGAAAGAAGGTCAAGCTTAGTCATCGATACATCGGACCATTTGAGATCCTTGAATGTGTAGGTTCAGTGGCTTATAGATTGGCCTTACCCCCTAGCTTATTCGGAGTTCATCCAGTGTTTCATGTTTCCATGTTGATTAAGTATCATGGTGACGGGGATTACATTATAAAATGGGACTCAGTGTTGTTAGACAAGGACCTTCTGTATGAGGAGGAACCGATTGCAATTCTTGATCGTGATGTCCGGAAGATGAGGACCAAGGAGATTAAGTCCGTGAAATTTCAATGGAAGCATCGTCCGGTTGAGGAAGCTACTTTGGAAACCGAGAAGGACATGCTAGACAAGTATCCCAGTTGTTCGGTGATTCAGGTACTACTCTACTCTTACCTTAGCCAGTTCTTTCCTAGTTTATCACTTGGGGACGAGTGATGGGTAAATTGATATCTACTGTAACGACTTGTTTCTGTCATTATAGAAAAGCCAATGGGAAAGAATTTGGGCCAGAAAACTTTTGAGTAGTGACTTGGAATATTGTAGCCTAGTCCAGATTTGGACGAAATTTGAATCAGGTCAGGTCAAGGGAAATATGGTAATGAATAGGGCTTTTAACTATGAATTTGATAACATGAGTGGATAGCTAAGACGTAAAGGAGCATGTACGGCTTTACGGAATTGAATTCATTCCCCGAAAATTGATCTTGGCGTGAAAGGGTAGTTTTAAAACGTCTTGGTTGCAAAGTGTGTTGTGAAATGGGAGCTTAGAACTCAAATTCCGAGCTTCTGTCTCCGTGCAAGCCGCCTGGGTGGGATTAATTCCGCTAGGGCAGGGCCGCTATGGCAGGATGTGGTCCATTGTAGTGGACCAGTCGCGACTTAAGTCAGAGAAAAACCCCAAAATCGTTATTTTTTACAAACCTTCATTCTTGAGAGCAAAGAGACGACCCAAGGCTATTTCTTGATATATTCCAATGACTTCTAGCGCAAAAGGTAAGATTATTACTCCCCTAATTCATTTTTTGATCCATAGAACTTAGATTCTTGGGTAAATATCATTAGGGGAGGGTTTTGGCCTGAAGGCAATGGTGGGAAAAACCCTAGCTAAACATTAAGATCATGGGTTTGGTCTTGGGTTATTAAGATTTTTATAATCCGAATAAATTAGGCCTTGTTTATTGATCCTTATGTTAAATTACTTATTTATAGACCAAGAACAAGCGGAAAGAATCTACAAAGGGAAGGCTCAAGTGTCTTAGGAGGATTCAATCTTAGTTTTGAGGTAGGTGATGGTTTGATTTCATGTTTGTGTGATATATGCCGGTAATTGCTTCGTTGTATGCATGTGTGTATGAGAATAAGGAATGTAAATCGAATCTAATGCAAATGAGTATATGTATATGAATGATTACATGTCATGAACCCATTACTTGATTGTATGACTATGAGTATTGTTCATTATGGGTGTGATTGTGATTGTGGTTGTGCTGACTGGATCGGGTTTCACGTTCCGACACATATATTGGATCAGGTGTCACGTTCCAACACATGTATATTGGATCGGGTGTCACATTCCGACACACTAACAGTTTGGGTGTGGGTTCCATATGAGGACCATTGTGATTATACATTCATGTTTAATTGTCGTTGATATTGGGAACTGTATATTTCTCTTGAAATGATAATTGATATGTGTATTATGTATATGTGTGTGTGTGTTTACTGTGTTGTAATTGCTTGCCTATGTTTCACTTATTAGGGTGGTCGTGTGATCCTACCAGTACACTGTGGTTATGTACTGATATTGCACTTGCTCGTTCTTTGTTGAGTACAGGACATCTTCAGGCGGCTATTGATACACCTCAGCTAGGGGATCATTGATCAAAGATCGGATTCAATGGTGAGCTAGCTCCTCCAGGCTACCATGGATCCTTCCTTGTTTAGTCCACTCTTTTTGGACTCAGACTGTTTTAGTTAGACTTTGCTTATGCTAGTTTAGGGGTTGCACCCCCTTCCCTTAGAATTGTTGGTTTACAGAGTTTTGGTACAATGACTTTCAAGTTCTAGGAGTTGTTTTTCGCAATAGTTGTTGAGTTGTTTTAATGAATCTTTGGAGTTTATGAGAACTCCATATTTCGTCAGTCATTTAAACCTGCTTCCATATCTTTAAATGTTCTAGTTTTCGTTAAGTTGCTTAGTTGGATTGTAGTAATGGTTCTCCCGCCGGAGGGTTAGTGTGGGTGTCAATCACGATGGTCTGAATCGTGACAACATTAATCTATATTAACACTAAATCTTACAGAAATGGCAGCAAAGGAGAAATATGTTTGAAGCAAGAATCATAGTAGGAAGAACATACTTTTATCTGGAAAGGATTCTCAAGACAAAGATTTCACTGATAAACATAAGATTCAATCCATTATATGCTTAAACGAGGGACTCAAAGTAAGTCAGATCAGCCTATGCAATGAAGATCCACAAACGAGTAAATCAAAATACATGGCAGTTTCGTGAGATATTTAGAGAAAAAGTGAACTAAGACTGCAAATCAAAATACTGATTATAATAGAGCAAAGAAACAACAAGACATTGAGCATCTGGAAATAAAATTCAAAAGATGATCCTAATTCATACTATATTAAACAACATATAGAGATAGTAATATTTCTTAAAGTCACAATAAAAAAAAATAGCAACTATTTGGAAAACTTATACCAGAAATAGATGTATTGTTATTTAACTAAATAGAGAATTAAATTTAAAAACTGAAACAACAAAAGGAGAAAAGGATTACCTTTTTTCGGGACAGCAACAAAGATTTCACCACTGAAACGGTTGTTGGACTCTGATGAACAAAGAAGCTTTATACAACCGAAGAAGAAAACATTTTTTCTATCAAAAATCCTTAAACCTGAGACTCTGTATTAGCTATCTGAAAACCCTCCCTCTGTTTTAGATGATGGAGAATTTATGTGTTCGAAAAAGAGTGATTTATAGGGAGAAAATGGGTGGATTTTGAAAATAAAATAATTAGAAATTTTGATAAGAAACGAGTCCAAATTTTGAATATTCCTTGGAGGATAAGGATTCCTAACAGATTTGAATGGAAAACTGAAGAAGGACATTGGGATTCCTTCTTGACGGTGTGATCATTTAGGCTTCCTACTCCATTTATTACTACGAATGAATGTAATAAATAAACAATGATCCATATGCATTTTTAAAATATAAAAATTAAATATAAGGTTAAAAAATAGAAAAAATAAATAAATACACAACTTATTTTACCATATTCTTTAAAAAAAAAATTACCATTTGAAAAAAATACAAAAACTCCTACTATCTCTTATTCTCGGATACATCACTCTTACACAATATATCAGGATGCAATGTATTAGAAAATCTGTGTCTTGTATCAATAAAGGTAATGTATCGAGACGCGATGTATTGGAAGTTGAGCAATGTAATAGCATAGGTGTGTTTTGTATCAACTAAGGTAATGTATCAAGACGTGACATATCAGACATTGAGTGATGTATCTAAAACCGGGACGCGATATATCAAAACGTTGAGTGATGTATCCGAAATTGAGACATGTTGTATCGCGGCATTGAGTATTGTATTCGAAATTCTTGAATTTTAAGGAATTTTTTTAGCTTAGAAAAGAGTAGGGAAAATGGGTATCGCTGCTGAGTTGTGAGTGAGATATATAGAAAATAGACTGTCTGTTAAATCTAAAGATATCTCGCTCAGAGTTTACCATTTTTTGCACATATTTTGGTCATTTAGAAGCTATCTAGTTCATGAATATTTTGGTGATATGGCTTCAAGATGATTTTTTGCAAAACCTTTATGGAACCATTTGTAGGGAGTTTGGGGGGGAGGGGGGGAGTAAGTAAAGCCTCACCATTTTTTGCACATATTTTGGACATTTATGAGTCATTTTAAAAGGAATTTGGCGATTTTCTCAGTTTTTCATTTGTGTTATCCCATGAATATTTCTGTTATATAGCTTTCAGACGATTTTTTTTGCAAAGCCTTTCCAAAATCTTCCGTAGGAAGTTGAGGGAAAAGTACGTGAAGTCTCACCATTTTTTGCACATATTTTGGGGATTTAAGAGTCATTTTATAGGAATTAGGCAATTTTTCATTTTTTGTGTGTGTTAACACATGAATTTTGAGTAATATGACTTTTGTATGATTTTTTTGCAAAACCTTAACGGAACTATAACACCTTGGGTTTCGAAAAGAGCTAAAGAGAGGTTCATATAGTCAACCATCAGTTTTTTTTTTTAGGTCAGCTTCAATCGAGCATATCTTTTAGCACATAAAGAATTAGGTGGCTCCCGACCTATCAAATTAAAGGTATTTGAGTCCTTTTTCCAACACCGCCAAGTTTGTCTAATTTCAAGCTTAGAGTAGAAAGTTATGTCTATTTTAGTGAAGTCTCTCTTCTAAAGGCATCTCAATCATTTTTAGAAGGGTATTTTAGTCTTTTCCTTTTTCCTTCTAAGCCTAGCCACGTTTTTCTTCACCCCAATTAAGGGTCTAATCAGATGTAAAACCATCTTTTCACGTTCTTTAACGCTTAGTGGAAATTAGAGCAAGGTTCCAAGAGGAGAAAAGTTAGGTTTCAAGCGTTCTTCAAGATTCCAACGATTTTCGCCAAGAACCTTTGTTCATTCCAAGTATGTAAGGCTTCTCATAGTGTTGGAATTGTTCATCCTCACGCCCTACATATCAATTTAGTCAAAAAAATTATATCTAAAGGATTGATTCGTAGTTCTTGATTTCTAGTTCAATTCTTTAACAATGGAGGTTTTGATTCTTCTGTGTTGTGAATCTTTAGTAAAACTTATGTTTTCAAAGAGATTGTTTGAAATTTTTCATGTAATCGTGTTGGGTTTGAAAATCAAGAAGAGTTTAGGAGAAATTTCCCAATTCTAAACTAAGTTTGTGTCCTAATTTAAGCTTGAAAATTCGTCGAGGTGCTGGGGAAGGGACTGGGGCGGCTCACCATGATAGCACCAAGGCCTAACTTCAGAAGTTCGAGCCCTGGGGCAACGTGTTAAGAGTACACCAAGGCCTATATTCAGATGTTTAGGCCCTGGGGAGACGCGCCAGTAGTGCGCCAAGGCCTAACTTCTGAAGTTCGGAGCCTGGCGTCCTGCGCCAGCAGTACGCCAAGGTTTGCAGGGTTGATTCTTTTGTTTGTTTCATCCGGCACATGTTCCTATAAGTTGTGACCACGTTCCTCTTCTATATACTAGCCCCTATAATCTCTATTTACCTTTCAAAGTCCCTACATATCCTAATCACGTGTCTAAGTGTTCATTCAAAACTAAAGTGAGTTTGTATGAAAAGTGTAAGGGATCTATTTTCAGAAAAATATAAAAGTTTTTAGTTGTTATGCATATCGATCTTGGGCTTGAAAGATACATTCATAAGAATTCGTTGAAATGTAAGTATGCGTTATGTTTTTGAAAAGTACTTCAGTAAAGTAATAGTCTCTTTCTTTTCAAAGGGTGAATTGAGCATTATTAATATTCTTTATTATTTTGGAAGTAGTGTCGAGCACCAAATTGGGTTAGAGTCTTTCATAACTCAAAAGTCCCATAAAACTACGTAGCCAATGTAGGATAGAATAACATTGATTTGTCATACGACTCCCCACTGCCTATGAGAAGTCATATTAGATGGATCCATAGTTACAGTATCATATCATCCTATATCCCGGCAAAGTATAGGATGACCCTTGCAACGTGAGAGAAACGGTGTATCATTGCTAGGCTCATAATAATGGTTGTCGTTTGGATAAAATCCCCAAAAGTAACGTATATTATTTTCATATTTCTTTTATTGCATATCTCGTTGTAAGCTTAAATGGTTTTTACCTCATGTTCATGTATTGATTCAGTTGAGTTGCTTTCAGTCATTCAGTTCAGTTTATGTTTTCTCAGCCATATTGCATACTCGTACATTCAATGTAGTGGCGTCATTCGCCTTGCATATTTTATGATGCAGATACAAGTCTTCATGATCATCAAAGTGCGTTTCGTTAAGATCATCTTACAATCGTAGACAATATTTGGTGAGGCATCCTTACTTCCGGGGGACTCAAACTTCATTTCACTTATTAGTAGTATTTGAGGTGTCGTGGGTCTTGTCCCGACATCTATCTTGAAATAGTTAGAGGCTTCATAGACGGACATAATTAGATGTTATCCATTGTTTTCTCAGAATGTTTGTTTACTTATGAATTATCTTAAGTATTTCAACACAGAGTTCTAAACCTTTCCTATGAATGTCTAAATGCTCATTTATTTAAACTCTCTGTATCTTTAAGAGTCATGTGAGCCATAGTTAGCCAGGCCAAGGGTTCGCTTAAGGATCAGAAATGGTTCTCGAGTGCCGATCACGTCTAGGGTATAGGCTCGGGTCGTGACAGGAACCCTCCATATGGAGTACGGGGAGAAATACCTGTAGCTTAACTATTTTTTCCACATATTTTGGGCATTTAGGAGTCATTTTACATGAATTAGGTAAGTTTTTGAGTTTTTCATGTGTGTTAGCCCATTAATATTTTGGTAATATAGTTTTCGAATAATTTTTCTGCAAAACCTTTAAGAACCCTTTGTAGGGAGTTGGGGGAGCAGTACGTGAAGCCTCACCATTTTTTGCACATATTTTGGTTATTTAGGAGCCATTTTAAAGGAATTAAGCGATTTTCTTAGATTTTCATGTCTATAGCCTATGCATATTTTGGTGATATATCTTCCGGGAGATTTTTTTTGTAAAATCTTTAAAGAACCCTCCGTAAGGATTTGGGGGAAAAGTACGTGAAGCCTCACCATTTTTACACATATTTTGGGTATTTAAAAGTCGATCCATAGGAATTAGGCGATTTTCTTATTTTTTTCATGTGTTAAACCGATTTTTATTTTAGTGATATGACTTCCGAATGATTTTTTGGCAAAACCTTTATAGAACCATTTGTAGGGAGTTGGGGGAGTAGTACCTAAAGCCTCCCCAAATTTTACACATATTTTTTGCATTTATGAGTCATTTTACAGGAATTAGGTAATTTTCTCAGTTTTTCGTGTGTTAGCCTAATAATATGAAAAACTTTTACAGAACCCACCGTAGTGAGTTGAGGGAGCAGTACATGAAGTCTAACAATTTTTTGCACATATTTTGGGCATTTAGGAGATATTTTATAGGAATTAGGCACTTTACTCAGTTATTTGTGTGTATTAGCCCCTGAATATTTTGATGATATTGTTTTTTGACGATTTTTTGCAAAATCTTTACGGTACCCTCCATAGGGAGTTAGGGAAGAAGTATGTGAAGTCTCACAATTTGTTGCACATATTTTTGGCATTAGGGGCCATTTTACAGAAATTACGCAATCTTCTCCCTTTTTTGTGTGTGTTAGCTCATAAATATTTTGGTGATATGCTTTCACATGATTTTTTTTGCAAAAACCTTTACAGAACCCTCTATAGTGAGTTGGGGGAGCAGTACATGAAGCCTCACCATTTTTGCACATATTTTAGACATTTAGGAGTCATTTTTATAGAAATTAGGCGATTTTCTCAATTTTTCATGTGTGTTAGCTCATGAATATTTTGATGGTATGACTTTCGAATTTTTTTTTTTTGCAAAATCTTTACAGAACCATCTTTAGAGAGTAGGGGGGACAATACGTGAAGGTTAACCATTTTTTCAAATATTCTGGGAACTTAGGAGCTATTTTACGGGAATAAGGCGATCTTCTTAATTTTTCATTTGGGCACAACTCCTTTCCACTCTCGAAGCACTATTTCCCTCTAACGTTACAAATGCAAGCATTGTGTGTTATAATTCATTAAAAAATAATGTAGGGGAGATAAGAAGAGGTGGTTTTAGTCATGACACAGATCTCAAAAGTTTATATTTCATGTTTTCTGTGCAATATATTCTTTTATCAAAAGACATTTTATGAAGTTATCATGTTTACTTTTGGGCTTGGTTTCTTCAATTATCCTACTGATTAAAACCTTCATTTGATCCGATTTTACTCCTTTCATTTTAAAATAATAAAATATATGCTTTTGTTTTTAGTTTATTTAAAAAAGAATTATTCTTTTCTTTTATGGGTAATACTTTATTTTCAGTTTTTCACATAATATATTTAAAGTCACGGAATCAAAAGTCATTTTAGTATATTTGATATAACTTTAGTTTAAAATAACAAGATTGAAAAGTCTTTTTTTTTCTTAAACTCCATATGTTTTTTTTTTTCAAATGGAGAAAATATTCTTTTGTGCCAAAATTTTGACTAAATTACAAATGATTGATAAGTAGATCAGGAACTCATAGACAAAATATATCCCAATTGGAGCAAGTTTAGAAGTTCACTAATATATTTGGGACGCAGTAGGAGGGAAATTAAGAATAATACGTGTGGGGAATTTTTAATAGTTGTTTTACTTGGGAAGATCTGTAGTAGAGAAATCAAATATAAGTGAGAAAATGATCAAAATGGTCCTTGATGTATTGGGGTTACTTTACTTTGATCCTTAATATATTCTAAGTTATTGAAATAGTCCTTAATGTATGACAAAATGTGTTCAATTTAGTCTTTTACCCTAAACTTAATAATTTACCCCCAAAAACTATTAAACATAACTATGGAGCCCACATAACTTACAAAATCCACCATTTTTACCATATTTATTAGCTCAAAGAAAGAGTTTCATGAATTCTAAAACAGCATTTTCTCTAACATCTAACCACACAATTACAAAATAATTATTATAAAAAGGTTGAATGAAATGGATCGTGAAGAATTTGATCGTCAATAAGAGTGGAGATGGATCCAAAGGCAACAACACTAAACCGACCCAAGTAAGAATCAACAACAAATGCCCCAACAATGGCCAATCCATTTGAAAGTGCAGCCCATAATCCAAGAATACTAGTACCAGTAGCAGCACTCGTGTTATAATATATAAGAGTGGTTAGATAATCATTCTTTAGTAATATCCAAGAATACTAGTACCAGCAGCAACACTCATGTTACCAATAGCAACATACGTTCTACCGACAAATCAAATTCTTGACGATCCATTTCATTCAACCTTTTCACAATAATTATTTTATAATTGTGTGGTTAGATGTTAGAGAAAATGGTGTTTTAGAATTCATGAAACTCTTTCTTTGAGCTAATAAAGATGGTAAAAATGGTGGATTTTGTAAGTTATGTGGGTCCCACAGTTATATTTAACAGTTTTTGGGGGTAAATTGTTGTGTTTTAGGGTAAAAGACTAAATTGAACACATTTTGTCATACATGAAGGACTATTTCAATTACCTAGAATATATTAAGGACCAAAATAAAGCAACCCAATACATCAAGGACCATTTTGATCATTTTCTCAAATATAAGTAATGTAGTACTTTTTTAAACAGAAAGATAATTTTGATATAATATTATATTATATTGATTTAGATCTTTTGGAGTACACTTGCACACTGCCTTTTAATATTTTGGGCACTTAGGAATCATTTTATAGGAAAATAGTGAGCTCAGCATCAATACGATTATCTGACACCCAAATTGTAACAAACGAAATCGGGTATAAAATGAGCCATATTAGCATTATGGGACCCATGCTATGAATCTCGAAATTGACTGCATCAATAGGTCCCAACTAGCTCAAGGGACTTGTGCCCCAAAAATGGAAACAATTGAAACCTAAAAAAGGTCAAAAAAGCCCAACAAGAAAATTAATTCAAGACACCCATTTCTAGCTATATTAAACAAATGTAACAGCAACATACAAGTTTATGAGCGTGAATATTGACCTTAACGACGTCCCCAAGCGATGGAACCTCAACTTGAGCGAGTCCCACTTACGTAGCCAGCTCCATAGATGAGGTTCCGCGGGAGCGGCTACATCAGCTCTTGGGATTAAAATACCAAGTCAGCTAGACCTTCAAAATTAGTTTGGGTCCCACCAACGCAAACGAATATGCTACCCAACCATAAACTTCATTTCTAACTCAAAGGAATTGTCAAAACTTTCAACTAAGATTGTCTCAATAAAAAGCGGGTTCCATACCCAAGCTTCACTTTAGCCATAAGCCACAAGGTAGCTCAACATGAGTCTAGAAGCCTCAAAATCCGAAGGAAAGATCTTTCTAAACCAAAATCGGCATTATAGAGCTATCATAACCATCAAAAACACATTCTGAGGTCGTTTGCCTTAAAGTTTTGACTGAAGTCAACCATTTAAACTTCAAGAGTTCCAAAATAGAAAAACTTGCATAAAACCAAAGGAACAACCTGATGACCGAATTATTAATCGAAGAAAGTCAAAAATGACTTGGAATCACTTTAAGGAAGCTCTAAACGCCAAAAAAAATAGAGAAAATGAGTACATTTTCAAAACTTATGAAATTTATGTTTATTAGCAAAAATATAACTTGAAAATTCAAATTATTGTCCAATCAAAAACTTCAACTTCATCTCCTATCATTTAATCTCACATGGCTATAAAATAATGGTTAATGGTATAATAGTTTAGAAATAAAAAGTAATAGAAAAAAGAAATATTGTGTTGTGTTTTTCAATGTGAGTTATTGAGACACATGTTATAGCCAATAATCCTCTTACACATGAGCATCCATGCTGACGTGGCTCCTTTGTTCTCCCACTATATACTGGAGTAGCATGTATTTTTTTTATACTGGACTTAGAAGTAGAAGACAATAATTGAGAATTGAGAGTGATGATGAAAGCTCTTGTTTTAGCAGCTCTTCTTGCTGTTACTGTTTTTGCAGCTGAAAATGAGGTTGTATGGACTTTGGACCATACTAATTACTCTGAAATTATTTCCCAGCACAAGATGATCGTTGTTCAGTTCTACGCCCCATGGTAATTTATTACTTTTCCCCAAATCGACTACAACTTACAAGTCTTTGACTTTTTCTTTATACTTAGATTTATGATGCTAATTTGTAACACAGTTAATAGTAATTAAATGTGCTTTTCCTTTTAATCTTTTGACCAGTCTTGATTCGTACCTTCAGATCTGAAGCTCAGTAGGTGCCACAAACACAAATACACTTTTCCCTTCTCACTGACACTTCTAATTTGGATTTACTTACTCCTTCCATCTCTTCGTCTGCTTTTAATTGCCATTATTTTTATTTTTAAAATCAAACTAAGAAGGATTTTTACGATATATTTTTTTATTATGTTGATATGCAAAAATTATAATTTATAGTACTTTTTGTATACTATTTTAATATTTTTTTTTAAAAAAAAATATCAAATTAATACAATATAATTTAATTAATCAAATTGTTTGAAAAGTACAACACGACAATTAAAAGTGAACGACTAGAGTATAAAATACTTTTAGAGTAGAGAGAAAAAATAAATATAAATGAGTAGCTTCAATTTGTTTGGCTATGAGCTGGGTCAACCATAAGTAGACAGTATTTGGGATGTAGTTATAGCGCTATGTAATGGCTGCATTTCAACTCTCTATTCTAAATTGCTATTTTCAATTTGATTAGTAGTATTTAAGAATTATGCTGCGGGTCATTCATTTACATCTCAGTTCGTAGATGAATAACTATTATCTTGGTAGTGTATATATATGATTATGCCTTCCTTATTAATGGACGTAATGCCTAAAACAAAAATATTTTTACATGTCTTTCTATATGATTGTAATTTTTTTTTTAGACATTAGACATGATTGTATACCTGTGTGATTAATTTAGGTGTGGATACTGCGAGCAACTTGCGCCAAAGGTACTAATCCAATTGCTATGACGTTTTTTGTTTTTGGCTTTATCAATATTTACTATGTAATTGTTTTTTGTTATATGATGGCAGTACGAAGAAGCAGCTTCGGTGTTGAATAATCATGATCCTCCAGTTATTCTTGCTAAAATGGATACAACAATTCCAGAAAATGCTGAACTTGCAAGAAATTACACCATTAATGGTGTTCCAAGCATTAAGATCTTCCGTAATGGTGGCAAGACGGTTCATGATTATAAAGGTACTCGTGAGACAGAGGATATAATTGCTTATTTGAAAAAACATGGGGGCCCTGCATCTCTTGAAATCAAAACCAAGGAAGATGCTGCAACCTTTATTGATGAGAAAAAGATTGTTGTTGTAAGTATATATTACTGCTTTCTAATGCAAGTTTTCAACTCTCTTTATTCATTTGCCTCATTACTCTTTTTTTTTTAGGCTGGCATATTTCCACACCTCTCTTTAGAGAAGATCATCAATTTCACTGCTTTAGCTGAAGATTTACGAGTAGATTACGATTTTGTTCACACACTTGATGCCAAACTCCTTCCTCGTGGTGGGCTGGTTGATAAGCCATCTATCCGTCTATTTAAGCCATTTGATGAACTTTATGCTGATTTCGAGGTATTTTGATTGTTATATGTCATTCTAGCAATTTGAGACAACTCTCTTCCGTTTTCAATACTCTAGCTTTGTAGTTAAATGTGCATTTTATCCCAGGATTTTCAACTTGAGGCAATGCAGAATTTCATTGAAGAAACTAGTGTTCTAATCATGGCTATTCTTGATGATAATCCAGAAAACCAGCAATTTGTTAACCACTTTTTGCATAGTCCAGGAGACAAGGTACACAGCTTCTTAAAATTATGTATTGCAGAACAAGCTCATCTAAATATAAAAAATATGTAGAAGAATATCTTTTGTAATGGTTTTGCATGTCTATCATCATGCAAAGTCATGTAGACGGTTCTACAAAGATTATGTAAAAAGATTACGGTTCTAGCTTGTGGAGGGTGGTTTTGTTGTAAATCTTTCTAGAACTGTCTGCCTAGTCCTGTAAAAACTTTCTTTGAAGCCTTTTCCAGTTTTATTGTAACTGTCACTGGTTATTGTAACAAAGACAAGTAGTAGGTAGGAATGCTCGATAAAGTGCTTTCCATGAGTATTTGCTTGCCACCCTTCAACAAGTACCACTTTTGCTGATCTGCAAGTATCTTCTCAACCCTTTCAATTACAAGATTCCACACCGCAAGGTCCTTATGCAACGCTACCGTAGGCAATCCTAATTAAGTAGTTGGGAGAGATCACACCTTGCAATTGAACACTTGATCTAGCCCTTCAATATTTTGCACTTCACCCACAGGAAAAATCTCACACTTGTTAAGATTTATCTTGATCCCTTGACACGATCTGGAATCACACCAAAACCTGTTTTGAGTGTGTGAGACCCTTACATTGCTTTGCTCCCCAAGTGAAGCCAAGAATCCCCTTAAGCAACCTCCACTGACCGCCCTATCCATCATCTTACTGATAAAATGCATAGGGAGTGGTGGGTGCTTCTACCTGAGGCCCTTCGAGTTCTCAAAAAAGCCACAAGGGCTACACTTAACAAAGATGGGGAATCCGATGGTGGAAATGCACACTCTAATCCACCTCCTCTGCTTAAGCTCCAAAACTCACCTTCACCATTATGTAGTCAAGGAACTCCCAGTTCACTTGGTAATGAGCTTCCTTCGGGTCCAACTTGCAACGGACGTTTGGTTCTCCTTTTTTCCTTCTAGAATCCAACTTCATTTGCCACCAAAGTAGCATCCAAAATCTGTTGCTCTTCCTGTACAAAATTAAAGACTATCCCCTCACTTTTGACCTCTAACTCACTTCCTCCTAGTACAAATGCTGGTAAAATTCCCTCAATTTCGCAGCTGCTACCCGATATCCGGGGGGGGACTGTTCCCCGGG
>JAJOOH010007588.1:0-56640 GCA_029582605.1 Solanum gracilifrons | reverse complement strand
AATAAGACACCTTTGGATAAGCGATTGAAGCCCATTGAGCTTATCATTGAACTCCTTGGTTTGAGATCTTGTTATGGGCCTCCTTGGAGTTTCTAAAGCTTCATCCTTGTCCTTCAATGGAGTAGAGCTTCCTTGGATGCTATCAGAGAGGAAAGTACTTTGTAACCTTACAAAGTCCACATCTTAATAGACTTAGGATTGTAGAAGAACTATAGTTCACTAGACTTCCCTGTCTTTTTATGTTGTTTAATATAGAAGCTCTGCTTATTCTACTAGAAGCAGAGCTTTTTTTCATCTTGTTGTCCTTGGTTGTTACTTCTTTTTCTTTAATTACTCAATTCATGTTTCGATTATTATAGAATAATTTGAAGGTGTTGACATGAATCATCATCGTGATCATGTCTTGGGATGGATGAATGAGCTATGGAACAAATGGAGAGGATACCTTCATGTTAAATATATGAAGGATAAGCCAATTCAACAATCACATGTCCCACCTGCAACATCGCCCATTTCAACTGAATGACCAATATTTTTTGCTGACCAAGTAAGTAAAAATATACTTTTATGTTGGAGATTGTAGAACTGGATGTAGTGAGATCTATGTCCTTTTTACAGTTGAAAATATCTTCCGAATTGTTGTCTGGAGGCCCAGGGATTGATCAACTACATGCTCACTATTCAACTCCATCGCTAACTGTAGAGGTTTTTGACTTTTAATCATAATAACTAATCTAGTAGACTTGCTTAAATGATTGATCCTCGGCTACTCATTTTCGACAGGTTCTTCATTTGGGTAGGTATTTTCCATTTTTTCCTCAGAGATGTTAGAAACAAAGCTATTTTCATCTTGGTACCACTGTAATTCAGCTGATTATTGTTGCTTTCTGCCTCAGTATGTCCATTAGGTTGCCACTCGCTTCTGACTCAGGAGTTTGCTGTTTTTCTGTTTCCTCTTTCTTGTCGTGATCATGTTTATTTTGTCTTTGTTTCTTTTTTTTTTTAATGCTAGAGATAGCTGGTTTGAACATGACCTTGGTTTTCTTTGTGCAAGTGTTACTGAGAGTAATCTGTTAGCTGAAAATGTCCTAGCCATGGTCTGATTATCATGAGTCGTGTCATTCCCCTGTTGGCATAAACTTCCCCCTCAATTTTTTTTTTGATGTTTCCCACGTCAACTTCATCAGAAAACTAAAATATCTTAACATTGTTGGATTACAGTCTATATCTTCATATTTCTAAGCAAGTTTAGCATGTTCCAACAAACTGTAAAAGGTAGATGAGTAAGACGATCTATTTTGTAAACAAATTAAAGAACTTGAGGCTTCATTCTGACACCACACAAAAAAATTTGTATGAGGATGATCCACTCACATGCTCAAGTTCCAAGATAATACTACAATGTAAGGTCATGAATTAAGGAGAGAATATGGGAGGGACTTTCAACAGTAAGTAACAAGACATCTATCAGCTTAAAGAATACACTGCAATCAAACACTCTTCCTCCCGATCTTTCCCTTGCCATGATTCTTCTTCTTAGCTATCTTCAGCTTCTTTTTCATCTTCTTTTGAAGAGGTTTTAGAGATTTTGACCTTTGATTGCCATCAGCTTAGGAGCAGCAAGGGCAGCTTCTTGGGCAGCCAATTTAGCAGCTTCTTTCTTAAGAATAGTGTAACAACTATATCCCTCCTTATAGTTTTCAGCCTCTTTTTCCTCTTTGATCTCACTGACTTTGCCATTTACTTCACAAGTAGATATATCTGTGAACTCTGTTTTTTCTAGCTCTGGTTTCTCTGTTCAGCTTCCCCCTCAATTATATTGACATATTTGTTTTGTTTTATCCTCCTCTTCTTTAGCCTCATTGATCCGCCAATATGGTCGAACCTGGCAGAATTCTCATCTGAGATGTAGCACGAGCTGATGGTGCCCTATACTGTTGCTCCATAGGGCGGAGCGTGTAGTTAACTCTCTAAGTAATGAGTGTTGTAGATTAAGATATGGAATACGTACGGAGAGAAAAGTGTAGGAGGGAGAATTTTCTAAACCGTAGCTACTATTAGTAAAAAACTAATGAAAATTAATCAGTTCATTAGTTTCTATTGTCTACCATATTCAATTTAGTTGTAGTTCTTGAAAATAGATTTTTGATCTTGCTTAATGCATCTCAAAGTTTTTCTAATTGATTTTCTTATCTTCTTGCAGCTTTTGTTGATGTTTCTGGACAACACTTCATGAATTGAAGATTAAAACTTTTAACTTTTTGTCAAGCTTTTGTTGATGTGCGAGCTCCCTATTAGTTTAGTACGAATTTGTGTTTTGTAAAACTTGATACTATAGTATAGCTCAGATGCTCAGATATTAGCTATGTTTTTTTTGTTAAGAAAATATTGAAACTAAAATCAAGGGATGTTAGCCAATTTATTGTAATTAATCGTACACTCTTGATCTCTATGTTCTTGTCACTTCTATATATATTATATCATCTTTTTGTATATAAATATATAGTAGCAATATAATATTTGTGGATGATTGTTTATTCTAGTGATATCAATTGCTCTAGGACCAATGGTGGTAAGTTGGAGACCAATATTATTGCTCGTCCCTAAAGGTCAATCTAAGACGAGAAATGTTGCTCGTCTCTAATGATTTATCTAGGACTAGAATAACTTGATCGTCAATAAATCTATTTTAGGACTAGGTCATTGAACGTTGCTAAATCTATTCAAGGACCGATCGTTGATCGTCGCTAAATCTATTCTAAGACAAAGTTGTTACTCGTCTCTAAATTGTTTCTAGGACTGGGTCATTGCTTGTCGCGAAAGGTATTCTAGGACCAGTTGTTGATCGTCCCTAAAGAGGTTTAACGACCTGAAATAAGCTTTTTCTAAGGTATTTAAAAAGTATTTGAAACCAGAATTGTGGTCTCTAAAACGACAGAGGCGACCGGATTTCTTGCCCGTCCCAACACCATTTCACGAATGGATTTTGAAATTCGTCGTTGTTGACCAATAGCGACGGAATCTACTAGGACGAGTGACGACCAGTTTTTTCAGTTCCGAAATGCCTATTAGGGACTAGATTTGGACTATTAAAGACGAGGTTTCCCTTTCTTAGAGACTGTTTTACATGTAGTGGGATATCATTCAGGAGAGCTGAAAACAACACAAAGTCGTTATAAATCTTATACGAATATTAGGAGGTGACACTCAAAATTTGAGGTTGGTGATTGGGTCTACTTGAAGATTTCACCCATGAAGGGTGTAATGAGATTTGGTAAGAAGGGGAAATTCAGTCCCAAGTACATTGGTCCTTACATGATATCCAAGAATGTTGGAAATGTAGCTTATACACCGGAACTACCCTCTGAGTTAGCAGCAATTCATCCGGTGTTCCATGTATCCATGCTAAAGATGTGTTTGGACGATCCTTCACTCATAGTACCTACGAAAAGTATGAGTATTAAGGACAGCTTATTTGATGATGAAGTGTTTATTCAGATTATGGATCGTTAGGGTAGAAAGTTAAAGACCAAGAAGGTTACATCATCCAAGGTCTTATGGAGGAATCAGTTTGTTGAGAAAGCTACTTGGGAGATTAATGAGGATATGAAGAAGAGATACCGTCAACTCTTTCCTTGGAGAGAAATTTCAAACCAAGTTACTAACTCTTTGTAAAGTACTCTTTAAGTTGATATGTTGTGGTTTTTTAGGTTCATGTTGTGTGCTAACTATGGTGTTGTTAGATGATTCGTATCCCTAATTTGCTAAGTATGATTTCATTCGAGGACGAATGTTTTCAAGGGGGAGATATTGTAACACCCCAGACTTCCACTAGTTTTAAGTTTTGGTTCAACTTCAAATCACCATATTTTTAGCATATTAAGAATTAGGTGGCACATGACCATTCAAATCTAAGGTCTGTAAGTCCTTTTGCTGATGCCACCAAGTTGGCTAAATTTCGAGCTCTGAGTAAAAAGTTATGGTTGTTTGAGTGAAGCCTCTCTAGTTAAGGCATTTCATCTGGAGAGGGGTATTTTGGTCGTTTCCTTACCCCTCTAGGCCTAAACCATTTTTCACCCCTATGAAGGGACTAATCAGATTTAGACCACTTTTCCACATTCCTAACCGCTTAGAGTTTGAGAGGAGGGTTTCAAGAAAAGAAAAAGAGAACAGTTTCAAGCGTTCTTTCAGAACCTGAGGATTTCACCAAGAACAAGTGTTCTTTCGAGAAATGTAAGCTTCTCATGATGTTTGATTTTTCTCCCTCACGCCAATGATGTAATTTCATTCATGAATTCATCGATGCGATTGTTTATATTGAGATTCTTCAATAGTTCTTGGGTTTTAGCCTCATTCTTTATCAATGGAGGTTTTGAGTTCTTGAGGTGATGATTTTGGGGATGAGTGATTTATCTTCATAGATTTTGTGTGGGATATCATTGATTTCGTATTGGGTTTATGAATCTAAGAGAGTTTCCAAGAAATCACTTAGTTCTAGATGAGTTTGGACCAAAAAAATTGAAATAAAATTGATCTGATTTCTAGGCACGGTGTGGGCCAGTGCGCCACAAATGTGCCAGGACTTCTAGCAAATAGTTTCGAGCCTGGTGCGGCACGCCACTCAGTGTTCCAAGGTCGCAAATTCCTTTTCTTTTATGTCCTTCATTCCGTATGCGTTCTTCTGAAATGTACCTGTTTCTCTTCTTAATATGAACTCTTAAAGTATATATTAATTCTTGAGAGATTCTACATGTCATAATCACATTCTTAATCCACACTTCTATAAAGTAAACTTAAGAGGAATATTCAAGAGGTCACTTCGGAGTCACTTTGAAAATTCTTTAAATTGATTATAGTTTTAAACTAAATCTTCAGTAAATGAGTATTAGAATGAGGAGAGTTGTCTTTAATGTTCAAAATGACTATAACGGAACTATGTGTTCCCAAGTGTAACACATTCACATTTTCAAAAACTGAAACTTTCACACCCCGAGGCTACCCCCTTGATGTAACACGGGACCTAGGATCACAAGTGACCCCAAGCTAACTATGTGTCTAGCATATATCAAGAATATTGAAAATAACTAAATAAGATATGTACTATGCGGAAGCTAAAACAATGGATAACTGAAAGTGGGAAACCCCTTAACTAGTCTGAATGTATAAAACATACCAAGAGTTCAATAACAACTGAAATATACACATCAAAATTCAATTTGATTCTACTACTATGTCTGAAAAGCCTCTAACTGAGTTGAGTTGCTGGGTCATGCCCCATAGCTAACTCTAGCAAAATTGAAAACTTAAAATAAATACTAAAATGAAAGGATGCCTATTGTCCTAGAAATATGAGGACTCACTACTGAAGCTGTTGAATGGAGACCGAGAATCAGTCTAAGCAAGATCTGGATGTTGAGTACCTGAACCTACATCATGCAGGGATGTAGCGCAGAGTATGCATCATTATTTGGAATGTATTGAGCATGCAGTATATAGATACTAACTTAAACAAATATATGTAAGATGAACAAAGAATAACTGAGCAATGATATAAACTGAGCAAGAAAGTAAATACTGAAACATAACTGAAAAGCTAAGATGAAGGCAATGACCAAGTACTAATCATGATAATAGCATGTTGAACTGAAGGTTGAAGTATATACCAAAAACCTGGTCAAATGTAATAAGAGTCTGACTGTGGGATCTACTATTAACCGACATAAAACCACGTGAGCTAAACGTGGAATCTGATGTATACGCCCCATCGAGAGGACCCAATATACCTTGCCAAGGGTATAATGACATAAGTTTGCGTGATCACTATATATGATGCCCAACTGAGGGAACATAATCATATGGGGGCACGTAGTTCTAAGACTATGAGGGTACGCTGAATCCTAGTCCAACTCGGTGCTAAGTCTACTCCTAACTGAATATGTTATGACTGAAATGTGACTGGAATAGTGAAAACCTAAAATACTGACATGCAATATCAGAATGTAACATTTATGTATTGATAATGTGACATTCGAATATGGAGCATGATTATTTGTTTAACTGATATAGAAAGTATAATTTATGAACTAAGAAAATTTATACAAACTAGGGTTAGGAGTTTCATAAAAGGAATTAAGTAAACTTCCCAAGAAATAAGCTATTTCGATTTAGCATACTACAACAACTAAATCACAAAAACTATCCAAGGTCTTAGAAACCCTAGGTATAAACAAGATATGGAGAATCAAGGAACTAACTGAATTCTAGGGACCTAGTGGATGAAAGAAACCCACTAGTGTAATCACACTTACCTGGTAACGAAATCTATGGATGAATCCTTTGGATTTCAGGGCTAAACCTTGAAGAAGAATGCTACATTTTTTAGGGAAGTTTAGTCGACTTTTTCCTCCTCTTTTTACTCAAAGTTTGGATAATCTTTGGAGAATGGGGGTTCTTGGTAAGTCTGACAAAGTTATTAGGTTTAGACTGAGTAAAACTATGTAGTTTAGGTATTACACGACATAGTATAAGGGCCCTAAAGCATAGGAAAAAGTCATAAATGACCCTAAGTAAAAGATGACGAGGGCCATCCACAGAGGGACCTACAGACTGTCGTTTGGACTACCAATCGTTGATTGGGTCATGGTTCTTGGTCTGCCTGATAGGACTTCACTAAAAAGAACATAATTTTTTACTTGGAGCTGGGATTTTAGCAAACTAGATGGCTTACGAAAGAGGATTCAATTATCTTTAATTTGGTAGGTCATGAGCCACCTAATTCATTTTGTGCTAAAAGATATGACTTTTTGAAGTTGACCCAACAACCAATTCCGACCAAGTGGTTGTTGACCCTCACTTAGGCTCAGACATACGGTCTGTAGGTTCAACCACGAGTACTAGTCAATTGTGGGTGGGATCAGAGACCATCAACATTTGGGCCTTAAAAATGGAACCCCACCTACAGTCCATGGTTCTACCTATGATCCGTGGATGGTTCCGTCAGTACTAGCACCAATTTTTCTGAAAATAAGGAGTTTCTTCATTGTTAGGTCCGAGGTGCTACATTATCTCCCATTTGGGAACATTCGTCCTTCAATGAAAATTAAACAAGCTGAGTATGAAGGGAAGGAGTTGTATTCCCTACCACTAAGTACTGGAAACTGATATCTAACTAAATGGAGTTCCAAGAACATGCAAATATGCTGAAATGCAAGAATAGCTGAGCGAACACGATGTTGAGATTGAATTTCACAAGAGTAAACTAAGAGACTGGAGAGGATCTAGTACCTCAAGCTGAAACAGAATCAGAACGAAAGAGGTGAGGATACAAGGCTTTCATGGCTGCTTCTGCTTCTGAATTAGCTCCCTCTACAGACTCACTCCTCCACAAAACTTTCAATAAAGTGAATTCTTTATTTGTCAACCTACGAACCTGATGGTGAAGAATATCAATAGGCACCTCTTCATAAGTGACACTATCCTACACAACCACACTTTCTAATGGTACTATTGATGCCGGACCACCCACACAATACTTCAACAAGGAAATGTCAAAGACTGCATGAACCGCCTTATCAACCCTTTTCATGATTTTTTAAAGACCTACATATCTAGGATTGAGCTTCCTTTTCTTGACAAATCTCATTACCCCCTTCATAGGTGACACCTTCAGGAAGACCCAATCATCGATTTCAAAATCTAAGTCCTTTCTCCTCACATTTGCATGGGACTTTTAACGACTCTGAGCTATCTTTAGTCTATCTCTGATGAGCTGAACTTTTTCCATAGCTTCATGAGCCGAATCTTTCCCTATCATGGTTGTTTCACCTAGATCAAACCAACTAATCGGGGACCTACATCTATGCCTATATAGTGCCTCATACGGGGCCATCTGAATACTCGAATGGAATTTAATATTATAGTCGAACTCTATGAAAGGTACTTGATAATCCGAACTACCCTTGAAATCGATCACGCAAGCTCTGAAGATGTCCTCTAAGGTCAGAATAGTACGTTCTGCATGACCATCCTTCTTTGGATGAAATGCTATCAGAGATTTACCTGGGTACCAAGACCTTTCTAAAACAATTTCCAGAAATGAGAGGTAATCTGAGGACGTTTATCTAGGATGACAGAAAAGGGTACCCCATGTAACCTGACTATCTCATGAATGTATATTTTACATAGTCCTCCACTGAATTTGTAGTCTTGACTGCCAAGAAGTGAGCTGACTTAGTAACTCTGTCCACTATTACCTAAATAGAGTCATGTTGTCTACGAGTACGAGGTAAACCCACAATAAAGTCCATGTATATAACTTCCCACTTCCATCTAGGAATGTTAATCTCGTGGGTCATACCTCCTCGTTTCGGATGTTCTACCTTAACCTGTTGACAATTAAGACACTTAGCCAAAAAGTTTTCTATGTCCTTTTTCATGTCGTTCCACCGAAAGACTTCTTGTAAATCATGGTACATCTTAGTGGCACCTTGATGAATATAATATCTACAATTATGGGGTTGTTTAAGGATCTACTGCCTTAACTCACCTACATTAGGAAGACATAATAGACCATGTTCACCGGCTTGATCGCTTAAGAGTTCGCCTTACAGACACATCAGATGGTGGTGTGATAGTTCAACATGGAATAGAATCTTCATTGGTGGGAGGTTAAGGAAAATTAGGACAGTGATCCTATATTACTTTAATAGGACAATCATCCTATATTACTTCAGTTTAAAGGTGCAGGTCATCAACGAAAGTTGAGGTTTTCTTCCAAGCGGGAGATGGTGTGCTTCGTTTGGCTAACTATTTCTTTTGTTCCTCAACATGTGCTGCACTAACCTTACACAGTTTGTTGAGAGCATCAACAACTATACTTGCCTTACCAGGATGACAAAACACATCATATCATAGTCTTTGAGGAATTCAGGACGTCTCCTCGGACAAAGATTCAACTTTTTCAAGGTGAAGACATATTGGAGAATCTTATGATTTGTGAACACATCAACATGAACACCATACAAGTAGTGTCTCCAAATCTTTAGGGAAAATACTACGGCTAAAAACTCGAGTCATGAGTCGTGTAGTTCTTGTCATTGACCATAAGCTGACTATAAGAATAAGCTATGACCTTACCTCTCTGCATCAGCATAAAACCTAGGCCGACCCATCACAATAAATTATATAATCATGAGAACCATTTGGTAAAGTTAAGACTGGAGTTGTAGTCAACCTAGTCTTTAGTTTTGAGAGGCTTTTCTTAGACTCATCTAACCATTGAAATTTGACCTTCTTCTGAGCCAACTCGGTGAATGGGGAAACTATGGATGAATATCATTCAACAAACCTTCTGTAATAACCGGCCAAACCTAAGAAACTTCTAATATCTGTTGGAAAGGTGGGTTTGGGCCAGTATTTCACTCCCTCAATTTTTTGAGAATCCACTCAAATCCCTTCGCTGGATCCATATGACCAAGGAAAGAGGCCGACTCTAACCAGAATTCACATTTGCTGAATTTAGAAAATAACTGGTGATCTTTGAGAGTTTCTAGAACACCTATCAGATGAGTCGCATGCTCGTCCTTACTCCGAGAATAAATAAGGATATCATCAATAGAGATGATAACAAATAAGTCCAAATACAATTTGAACACCATATTCATTAAATCCATTAAAACTACAAGAGAATTTGTTTGTCTAAAATACATAACTACAAATTAACAATTACCATACCAAGGCCTGAAGATTGTCTTCGGAATATCATTACCTCAGACTCTGAGCTGATGATAGCTGAATCTGAGGTCTATATTAGAAAAGCAACTAGCACAAGTTGGCCGAATAAGTCATCAATCTTGGGGATGGGATATTGATTCTTGATGGTGACTTTATTCAAGTGACGATAGTCAATGCACATTCTGAGAGAACCATCTTTCTTTTTCATGAACAACACTGGAGCACCACATGAAGAGATACTAGGTCTGATGAAGCCCTTATCTAGAAGGTCATTCAGCATCCCTTTCAATTTCTTCAGCTTGGCTGGAGTCATTCTGTAAGGAGGAATCGAAATAGCATGGGTATCTCGAAGGAGATCTATTGTGAAGTCAATTTCTGTTTAGGGAGGAACTCCGGGTTGATCTTTAGGGAGCACTTCTAGAAACTCATTTACTACTGGACTTACTCAAGAGTTGGGGTTTCAAATTTTGAATCCTTAACCCAAAAAAAATGGTAGTTATACCCTTGTGAAATCATTTTTCTGTCCTTAAGCTAAGAGATGAATGGACCCATATTCACTGAGCTACTACCCTACAACTCTAAGACTGGCTTGTTTGGAGACTGAAACCAAGCGATCCTATTTCTACAATCGAATGAGGCATAATAGGAATGTAACCAATCTATGCATAGAATGATATCAAAATCTACCATTTATGAGTCTACAAGATATGTTGTGGTGACTTTCTAAGAGACTATGACATGGTAATTTTTGTTACCCGTCTAACTATAACTGGGTCACCAACTGGAGTAGAGGCATAGAAGGGTTCTGAAAGAGTTTCTGGACTGACACCAAAGTTTGCTGCTACATAGGGAGTTGCAAAAGACAGTGTAACCCCTAGATCTAAGAATGCATAAACATCTAAATTAAATAGTCATAACATACTAGATTAGGAGAATCTTCTCGGTCCTGGCGAGCCTAGAGAGCATACCACCTGTTTTGGCATTGACCGCCACCTATACCAGATGAAATACCCTACTGAGTTGAGCTACTTGTTGGTGCTTCTGTAAATGTAAATTGCCCCTTATCATTGTAACCTCTTTGTCCCTGCCTGACCAAACCTAAAGTACCCTTCCCTGCCTGCAAGACACTCACTTAGATGGTTCTTACCACACTATGGACATGTTGGGAAAGTCATGTTACCTCAAGCACTCCCATAAGACTTAGAGCCTGGTGCCCTACCTTTCTAATCCCATCGAAACCTAGGGGATGGAGCACTTGCTGATAAATGTGCTAGGTCTGTAGATATCTTCTGAGACTGTGAGTGATTTCCACAGCCTAAATTTTATTATGAGTATTCATATTTTCTATTCTGGCCTTTTTATTATCCTTAGCTAATTCCCTAAACTTATCCCCCTCAACTTGTTGAGAATGAGTCATTAGTCTAGAGATATCCATATTCCTTAGAAGCATATCATTCTTGTACTCAGTCTTCACCAGATCGAATTGATGTAACATGAAATATTGGCACATTTGATGCTCAAAACTAATGATTCATGCTAGAAATCAGGTGCATTTATGTGGATATGATTTGTTTGGTAATGCTTGAACAGGTAAAACAATTGGATGTAAATGATAGAAAGGAGGAAGACAAATTAGTTCTGATAAAGTCACCATAGAGCCCCTGATGGTCATCGTCATAATGACGAACCGTTTGGAAGGTCGTGGGGTTGAAACAGTGCAAACATGATGAGAGGAATTGGTGAATTTTGTCAAGTAAAGACTATGGATTCTATGACGGGCCGTGGTCTCTTTAACGGATCGTGATGAAATTCCAGTGTGCAGGTCTTGAGAAGATAAACATTGGCAGTGCTAAGTAAGGACCACAGAGGACCAGATGGGAAGTGGTCCTCTTGATGAGTTGTGATGCTGCTCGTGGAGATGAACCAGTTAGAAGACCTCGAGAGTTGCACAGTGGTTTGGCAAAGTAAAGACCACAAACACATAGATGGGCCGTGGTCATTATTACGGTCTGTGATGCATCCAGTGGTAGATTTATCAGTAGACATGCTTGGAATAACCAACTTTGTGAGATCTCTAAGTAAGGACCATAGAGGGCTTCACAAGCCGTGAAGCCCTTGACGGGTTGTCATAATGTCCATGAAAAGATGTGACAATTCAATCCTTCTTTGAGTAGGAATCTTTTAAGATAGATTATTTGAATTAATGAGGTTTATTTTTTCTTTTATCTCGTCATATCTTGAACAAGCGACTACTTTCATATTATTCACTACGTTGGTTTTAGATCGATTAACATTGAATTGAGAATGAAAGTTTGATTTGCTTATTGATATCAAGTCTTCGTTGAATTTGCAAATCTTCGTAAGTGATTTCTTTTAATGAAGTCATTATGTATCTTTGCTTATTTTAATTGAAAGAATTAGTGGCTAAGCACCACAACTAGAATTGTGGGAACTATGATTGAAATCTAAGTGTAGATTTGTAAAACGAGTAGAAGGTGATTAATATTTTCAATTTATAATTCAACTTTTGTTATTCATTTGTTCTAATGAGTGCACGCGTTACAATGTGCCTATATCTATCAATTGTTCGAGAGAAAATCAATAGTTAGGAAAACTTGAGTTTAACTTTTGAATTGGAGTGAAAGTTAGTGTTCGAGAGAAGAGAACTTTTACACTAAACTATCCGAGGGTAAAATCGAATAACACTTTAGGACCAAAAGGATTTGGGTGGAAAGTTATCTGACAAGACTTAGAAGTGTTAGATACACCTAACTCGCCTATAATTTGCATGAAAATAATTACCTGAAACTCTTTCATGAATCAACACTAGATGTAACGTCATGGGAAACACAACCCTGGTTTCATTCATTAATCATCACAATCTTGAAGTAAACATTCTGTTAATTTTTTTATTCTGAATATTTTAACAATATTGGTTACCTCAACCATACAACCAAATTCATTTTAAATTTCACAATTACTTTCTTTAGGAAATAAAAACAATATTTGAATAAAAGTGATACTGAAGCTATTGTTGTGAGTAAATTCACTGTCGGATCGACCTCAACTCAAATTGACTTCTATAAATTGATATTGACCGTTTATAGTTTTTAATTGAAGTGTAAGTTTGGTCGTATCAAATATATTGATGCCGCTGCAGGGGAATTTCAATTCATAAATATTTTACTAGTATTTATTCAAATGGTAGTTATATTTCCTAATTACGTTTTGTTCTTTGTCTATGTCTTTGATAGGTAAGTCCACTAGTGTATGCCAAATACTAAAAGTAAGGGTGCTCCATTGATACCTTATGACCCAAAACTTAGGAAAACCATCTGTAATATGGAGAATGGACAGGAACTTGAGGCTCAAAGGCAGAGACTAGGATTTGAGGCTAACACAGATGCTAGAGGTGCTTAGCGGAACACTGTGAATGACCCACCTAGGGTGGTAAAGGAACATGAAGGAGTAGAATAGATAACTCCTCCTCACCGCCAACCATTAGCTCCAAGGGGTCAAACACAACAACTAGCTCATAGAGTGTTCGAAGAGGATAAGTTAGATTTGGATGGAGCTGGAGCCACCGGAGCAATAGTGTTGCCTACATTACCTCCAAGTATGAAATTCACAATCACTAGCATGATGAGAACTTGAAGGGAATGTTCTGAGGAACAGCTGGTGATGATGCTCATCATCATGTATTGAAATTCGTAGCGATCTGCAAATCACAGGAAATTCCTTGGGTTAGTCATATTGCTGTGATATTGAGGTTATTCCCTTTGTCTCTTACTGGAGAGGTGACAAACTGGTTGAACAAGATGCCAAATGAATCTATTACGACTTGAAATGAGTTAAAGGGAGCCTTCTTGGAATGGTACAACCCTAAATCGAATGAATGCAGATTAAAGATGAGATAGGGGCACACAAGAAAATACCGGGGGAAGCAATGCATGATACTTGGTTGAGATTCAGCCAAAAGCTGAAAAAGTGCCTGAAGCATGGTCTCAATGAGAGACATTTGAAACAAGTTTTTTATATATCGTGAAATTATGATACTAAGCATGTTGTTGATGCATCATGCGGAGGATCATTCATGAAGAAGAAATTCCCAGAAATCATGCAGCTAATGGATGAGATGCCAATGAATAACATAACATGGCTCACCAGGGATGCTGAAGTAAGAGATCTTTGGTTCACTTTTGAGATTTTAGCTAAACACAAGATGAGAAAAGAATAAAGGGATTAGGATATGACTCACATGAGAACAACAATGTATCTACTTACGAAGATTATCATGGCAGGGTTTGAGAAGGTGTATATGGTGGGAGCCTCTAACAAGTATGAAGACAAGGAATCGACTTGGATAAGGAGGATACATAATTGGGTAACCAAGAGGGTTTTAGAATTATAACTCGGCAAACAAAGGATATAATTTTGGAAACCAAGGTCGGAAGTACTCCAGATACGGACAGTAGGAAAGGCCAGCAAATAGACAACAAGGCCATTTCTAGCTATAGGTCGAGCTTTGGTTGAGGTTGAGAGTGGAGAGCTAAAATTCAGGCTCAAGAATGAGGAGGTAAAGTTTAAGATATGCAAATCTATAAAGAAACCACAACACATAAATGTGGTGTCTGCGATAGAGGTTTTTGATAAAGGGGGGCGGGAGATGCTATTGAGGAAAGGCTTGTTGTTGAAACATTGGCAGTTGTGCTAATGAATTTATAAGAAGACTTCTGGAATGATTATGTGGAGGCTGTGAATGCTCTGCAAGGCATGGGGTCACGTTCTTATGCTCCCAAAATATTAGGCCTCGATTTGAAAAATAGGTCAATGCCTTCAGCAAAGCCATATATTGAGTAGCCGACTATACTTGAGTTGAAACATTTACCAGTCACCAAAGGTATGTTTTTTTGGGTGCTAATAATACTTTGCCGACCATTTTGGCCGTAGATATGAATAATGAACAAGTGCAAGATGTCATCAGAGTCTTGACAAGTTAAAAAAAGGCGATCAGATGGACTATTGCTGATATCATTGGGATACCTTCGATTATCTGTACTAACGAAATTCAACACGAGGAGGACTGCAGCCAGAGCATAGAGCACAAAAAAAGATTAAATCCACCAATGCAAGAGGTGGTAAAAAAGGAGATCATAAAGTGGTTTGATGGAGGGGTGGTGTACCGCATTTCTGACAGTTATTGGGTTAGCCCATTACAGCGTGTGCACAAGAAGAGTGGTATGATAGTGGTGGCTAATGCGAAGAACGAATCGATTCCACGAAGACCAGTCACAGGCTGGCGAGTATGCATGGATTACATGAAGTTAAACAAGTTGACCTCGAAGTACCACTTCATAATGTCGTTCATGGATTAGATGCTTAACAAGTTGGCTAGCAAAGGATGGGGTATATTTGAGAAGTTCAGGGCATATTTGTTGGGCACTAGAGTGAATGTGCACATAGATCATGCAGCACTGCAATATTTAATGGCGAAGAAAGATGCAAATACGAGATTGATAAGATCGGTGTTGCTGCTTCAAGAATTTGACTTCGAAGTCAAAGACAGAAGGGGTTGTGAAAATCAGGTGGCTAATAACCTATCTAGGTTGGAGGCAGAGAAGAAGGCGGAACTTTAGTTAGAACTCATTCCAAGATGAACAAGTATTAGACGTTACTCTTGATCTCATTCCTTGGTTTGCTGACTTTGCTAATTTTATTGTCAGCAATTCGATTCCCGAAAGGCTAACATTCTAGCGAATGAAGAGATTCCTTCATGATATGGGAAAGTACTTTTAGAACGAACCATATTCATACAAGGTGTACGATGATATCATCATTAGGCGATGTATCCCTGAGGCTGAGATGTTGCATATCATAGAAGCATGTCACTCCCTCCAATAGGTTGTCATCATAGAGGTGACCGGATAGCCTCAAGGTACTCCAGCGTGGATACTACTGGCCTACACTCCATCAGGACACAATTTATAGTCAAGGGGTGTGATGGTCTGAAGAAGCAACGATCCATCTCTCGTCGGCCTGAATCGCCAATGATACTTATTTTTGAAGTGGAACTGTTTGACGTGTGGGGAGTTTACTTCATGGGACAATTTATTAGCTCCTATGTGCAAAAGTACATACTGATTGTAATGGACTATATGTCCAAATGGTTTGAGGTAGTCTCCATACCTGAAAATGATAGTAAAAGTGCTGCTGGTTTTCTAACATATTCTCAAGGTTTTGTACACCTAGATTGATTATCAGCAATAAAGGCTCCCATTTTTGTAATAAAGTGTTTAGTGCACTCTTGGCTAAATATTGGGTAATACAACACAAGGTGGCAACAACATATCATCCGCAGACAAGAGGCCATGTTGAGGTATAGAATTGGAACATCAAAGCAATTTTGGCAAAGACAGTGAATGCCAACGAAACAAATTGGGTTGGAAATTTGGTTGATGCTTTATGGGCATATCACAAAACATTCAAGACACCTATTGGTATGTCTTCATATCAGTTGGTGCTTGGCAGGCATGCCATTTGCCTGTTGAGTTGGAGGACAAGACACTCTAGGCACTAAAGAAGTTGAACCTCAGCAGGTGTGAAACAGCGAACCTGAGACTAGATTAGATTAATGGGATAGATGAATTTCACTTGAGATATTGTGAAAGGCCTGCATAGTACAAGGAAATGATGGATTTGTATGATGATAAGCACATTAACAAAAGGACATTCAATCCTGGTGACTTGGTGTTACATTACAACTCCAGGGTTCATATATTTCCTGGGAAATTGAGATCCAAATGATTTGAGCCATTCAAGGTAACTCAGTTATTTCAATCAGGTGCTATTAAGCTTGAGAATGACAAAGGCGAGAGGTTTAAAGCAATGGTCAGTGAATCAAAGCATACTTTGGAGTCCCAGAGGAAATGAAAATAGTGGAGGAATGCAAACTTGATGAAGTTTGAGTAATCAAGTAACCTGTGACGCACCGCGATGTTAAATTGTGCACTATTGGGAGGCAACCCATGATTGTAAATTCAATAGGTAATTTATATTTTAGAATATTTTCATTATTTTTGTAGTGTCACTATGTATTGGTGTGTGCAGGAAGAAGTTGGATAAAGAACTGAAGAGCTGGAACTAGGAATCTTTCCACGAGTCTCTTCATAGACCGTGTTGCTCTTCACAAGCAACTACACGGTCCGTTGTAGATTCCACCAGCCTTAGAGGAGCTTTTGGAAAATGCAACAAAATGTTCACGAAAGGGTTTACGATCCATCAGACTTTATACGAACCGTTTAGCCTCTCCTGAGCCTCAGGTTAGCTTTCTCAGCAAGTGCTATTCACGAAAAACTCCCATAAACCGTGGAGCTCTTCACGAGCTTCACCATGGTCCTTCGTAGAGTCCAGCAGTTCCCATATTTTCTGACCCGACCCGCGCGTGTTTTAAAAAGAATTCAATCGTCTATATAGTCCCTAAAGCGCCAAGGGTCAGATTTCTTCCTGTTTTCTCTCATTTGTAACGGTTCTGAGCACTACTAAATTGTTATTCAGCTACCATAAATCCTATATCAATTTAAAATTTGAAACCCTAACTCTCAAGTGTAAGGAAATCGAAGTGAAGTTCGTCTCTTTCTCTATTGTGCGAAAGTTTGAGCAAATTGAAGTAAGTTATTCCTTACACTTGTTATAAGTCTGATCTTATTGATAGACAAGTAGAACTACTATTAGTTTGTTAAATTTTGGCGTTGTTTCATTATGAACTGTCGTTGTTCATGTTTTATGGTTCTGGGTCTAATAAAATTGGTTGAAATTGGTGATTAAATTATGTGGATTAGTGATGGATGATTATATTATTGTGAATTTAAGTCCAAATTGAATAAGAATAGTATGCCTATGTGGGTTATACTGATTAAAGCTGTTGAAACTAAGAATGGATGGTTGTGTGTAAGCTCATATTAGGCAAATAGTGCTCATATTTGAGTAAGGATTATTGAGTAGTTGTACTCATGTGCTTAAATGACTCATAAAATTTGGATTGTGTGACGCTACTTGATGAAACCTTGCATAATGAGCATAGGGGGTGAAAAGTCACTAGAAGATTCGGTAAGTTTAAGTCAACGAAAGACTTCACGGACCATAATGGGAGACGTGGACTGTTGAACCTTTTTTGGTCCAAACTTAGCAAAAATTGGAAGCACTAGCCAAGTTCACGAGGGCCGAAACCTTCACCAGTGTAGTTCGCTGCTGAACCAAGGCACTGCCTCTTGTCCACTAGGGTCTCCACGTACCGTGGTGCCCACCATGACCCATATTGACTTCCATATAAAAAAATATTTTATTTTCTTAACAGTTCATTGATTTTTACATATTGAATATGTAGTCCTTCCCAATGATAGATTGGGTAACGACATTCTTAATGCAACGCATCACGTTATATTTACACAGGGGAAATCTGAGTACCCGTTAGTGTGTCATTTTACTCTTTACCATTAATAATCTATTTTGGTGTTTCTCATGTACTATGGGACCCGAAGAAATACTGCACTGCCGCATGCCACACCACCTCCCTCACCAACTCATAGTGATAATGTTGCAGAGTCTAGTAGCTTGGAGGTTCAGATCAATGGCACAATTGAAGAGAACTCACATCAAGATACTAGATCATGCACAATGAGGGCCAATGGACTCATTTAGGGCTTCATTTTAATAGAATAAGTGTCCTCTAATGCATATTTTGTCTCAATAACTTATGTAAATCCTTAAGTTTCAGGTATTTGGAGTTTGAGGTAGAGCATGGACACTGCTTGGAAAAAAGGAACAAAACGGCTAAAAAGAGGGTTGAAAGAACTGTTAGTAATTTTGGTAATTAGTTATTGTTTATTGATTTTTGTGTTAAATTGATTGTTTGTAGACCAAGAATAAGCGGAACGAATCCAGAAAGGAAAGAATCAAGTTTTTTAGGGAATTAAAGTTTGGTTCGAGGTAGGTGATGATTGTGATTTCATGATTGTCTGATATATGTATGTTCTTGCTTCATTAAAATACGTGTATGTATCCGAATGTTGCTTTGTTGATCACACTTGTTGTAAATGAGAATAGATGAATGATGAATGCCATGAATCATGACTTGATTGTATGATTATGAGAATGTACTTGTGATTGTGATGGTGGCTTGTTGAATGGATCAGGTGTTCTATTCCGACACACTAACTTGGATCGGTTGCCACATTTCGGCATAAACATGGGATCGGTTTCCACGTTCCGGCATAAACATTGGATCGAGTACCACGTTCCAATATGCTAATTCTTTGGGTTTGGGTTCACTAAGAGGACTACTGAATTGTTATAATTGTGTATCTTGAGAAATCTGAAATTGTTAGTTGTTCATCAATGATGATAATATTGTATATGTTCAGTGTATGCATGTTATTATTTATGTTGTAATGACTTATGTATGTTGCACTTAGTGGGATAGCCGCGTGATCCTACCTGTACACCGTGGTTGTGTACTGATACTGCACTTGCTCTTTCTTTGTTGAGTACAGGGCATCTTTAGGAGGATATTGACAGACCTCGCTTAGAAGATCAGTGATCGTTCGAATTCAAGGGTGAGCTAGTTATTTCAGACTGCAATGAGTTCTCTTTTCTTTCTATGTCCACACTTCAGACTTAGACTAGTACTTTAGTTAGTCCTATGTTTAGTTTGGGGTTGTACCCCTTCTTGTTTAGACTTATGATTGAACTTTAGATGTTTTGGTACATTGACTTTCAGGTTCTAGGCGTTGTTTTCTGCATTTGTTTAGTTGTTAGACTATTGGTTTGGAGTTTATGGAACTCCCTATTTCTTTCCTTAGCATTTAATTTGCGTCTGTAACCTTAATTTCCTTAGTATTTTGATTAAGTTTGTTAGCTAATTAGTATAAATGGTTCTCCACTGGAGGGTTCGTGTGGGTGTCAATCACGATGATCTGGGTCGTGACAAAGTTTGAAGTTGCTTATGACTTTGTATGATTTCTACAACACTAATATTATAGGTTCAAAAATACTTTAAAGAAATAAAAATAATTTCAGAAAGAGTCTTTTTCAGTACCCAATTAACTACACATACGTACAATGTAAGTTATTTATTTATGTCATTTATTAAACTAATAAATTTATATTATCTTGAGCTCGTAGTTATAATTTTTTTGCAGAAATCGAAGAGTTGGCTTTTCATTATTCAATACAGTTTATTATATTTGTCAATTTCCGCCATATATCAGCTCAGACTTTTGCATTACTCTTCTTTTACTCAACAAACTTCCTTATTCATGTTTAGGTAACTATATTCTACTGATTTTTTCTTCTCTTCCTCTTATTACAATTTTACATTTTTCATTCCAATTTATTGATACTATTTTCCCAATTTTGTCTTTCCTTTTTGTAATAATAGAAGCTGTGTGCAATCCATATTATAATGCAAAAAAGAAAATTGACTTTATAGTGTTTTCAAAAATATAGATATAATTGTTGTTATGCATTTCAAGTTTTCTTTATAAATACACTATTGAATGTTGATGTATAGATTGAAAGTTTCTCAATGAATTGCAGGGATTATTGTGAGGTATGATTGATTAAACTCATTAGAAATGCATAATCTTATTATGCTAATAGTTTGAAATTATCTTTTTTGATTTCTTATCTTATAAATATTTTCCAATTTATATTTCAATTAAAAAAAAATTAAAAAAATTATACATAAATTTATAACTATAGACATATATTATGCAAGCACATAATACGGGATATACGTGCAATGCATGTGTCAATATACTCCTACTATTAAAAGTAGGAAGCTCTAAAATGCAAAGTTGAATTACCATTTCTCCCTCCACCAAATAATGTTTTTATTAATTATCTGATAAAATCATAATATTTTAATTACATAATTTTCCATTATTATTATTATTTTTTATTAGTTCTTAAATCTTTTCCGAACTATCTTTTCACATGATCTGCATTCTTTTTATAGAGTCGATAATCCACCATGGAGTTTTATCCACATTTGAATTTCTTTCTTAATATTTGCATTCCATCATTTCATTTTCTTTATGCTAAGTTTTATCTATTGGTATAATCTTTTCTCGCAGCTAACAAAAGATATTTTAGATGATTATTCAAAGAAATTGTGAAACAAATTAGGTACTAGCTATATTATTTATTTCCTTTCTTGTTCTCAGTTTCCTCCATTTCACAATTTTTTTAAATTAATTTTTGAAATTTTAAATTATGAATTTATGATATTCAACTGATTTTTTTCTCAACACCATCAACCAGAAGATAAGATTTATGATGTTGTTTTGTTAGTTTAGTTGTCTTTACTATTTTTTCAAAATTATATTATAACTAGCAGTATTAACTTGAAACACCACTTTATCATGTCCAAATATCAGATGCCCGCTTAAAAATATATAAAAATAAGAAGTAAGCATGATTTCTCATGTAGGCAATTAAAAATATCTCAATTACTTTTACTTTTTCATCAATTAATTATTGTTTTGACCTTTGTTTGGATTTGTGGCCAGAAATTTTGATTGTCTTATTATTGCTGTTGTTATTATTTGTATTAGCAAGAATGCAACTAGAAGTCTACTGAATTTAATAGTTTTTATGCAAAACAATACAATCCCTTCGATTGAAAAAAACAAAAAATAAAAAAAGGAATAGAAGAATGGCAAGCAAAAGAAGGAAAATAATATTTTGTTAAAGAAAAACAATTTATTACTAATAATATTGCATAAGCAACAAAGATAAAAATTGAATTACTAAAATAATCTTAAATTTCTGAATTATATATATATATATATATATAATATGGCTATATTAGTATAAATAAAAGTGATATTAAAAGAGGATGTCTTATCTAATGATATTATATTAAAGACTACTTATTGTATATATTTAATGATAAAAAGCTTCATATAACATACATTCAACATCTTAAAAAGAATCTTAATTCCTTTGGTGGTGACTTGCCAAATGATGGATAACGTAAGCATTATTATTTAATAGAGGATATATATGATTTAATCAAATCCTATTAATTGTAAAAAAAAATTATTTCCTTCGATTAACAATTAATATTAATGATTGATTTAAGCTAAATTCTTGTATATATGAACATTAAGAATGTGCCTAATTCTCAACGGCCATTGAATGAAATAATAGTTGATAACTACAAAGTAAGGTATGTAGAAATTTTCTTTTGTAGTCATTTAATCTTCTTGTATACTCATTTTGGTATGGTTACATACTATATATCACATTTTTGGACCTAATAACATAAAAATTAATCATTATTATTATTACCAAACCAAGTTTTGTTGTCCAAAATTTATAGGTTCATGGAATGTAAAAACATTTCACATACGATAGAGAAGTTATTTATATAGACTGACTATTCATATATTTTGAATTATATATTTTTTTGTTGAAAAGTTTGTGATACTCATTAACATGTGATTTGACACAACTCATATACCTTATATCATATTTTCACAGTACTCACGTGCAAAGCACGTGTCCAAAACTAGTAAAAATGTAAATCCAAATCATAAAGTTGTATGAGAGTAGCTCCTTTAAAAACCATGATTTTATAAATTCATTCATATATACACTTACCTTCCTAAGCATCTAAAAACATGATATCCTTTCAACTTGAGAGAATAACTTTCACAAACCATTGACAGTTAACTTAAAAGCATTCTTAAATCATAGTTTCATGGTTTAATAAAACATGTATAAAATCCATCACCGGTTTGTGATAATAGTTCATAGTTTATATATGAAAATCAAAGTATAAAGTATGGGTCCTTCTGAAATCAATTATTAACTATGTAATAAGGTTAAACCATGCATAATAAGATAGAAAAAACATCAATTGAATCATAATTGAAAGGACCCATGGAGATTGACATAAACCCTAATTAAATCTAGTTAAACTGAATTAGAGATTGAATTTATTTTGCAAAGCAATGGATGAAAGGGATCTATTGGTGATGTAACACCTCGGTTTGATAAAGAGTTAAACTTAGAAATGAATAGTTGGGAAATAGCCAAATTTTAAATCTTTCAAGTTATACTTGAGTTGTGAGTTTTTGGTCAACTTCAAATGGCTATAACTATCAGTACAAGATGAGTTAGGTGTCCCATATGATATCAAATGAAATGTCTTGGAATACTCTTTCAATCGCCACCGAGTTTGTTAAATTTTGAGTCCGAATGAGGGAGATATGTTTGTTTGAAGTCAGCTTATCGAGTTAAGAAAAGTTACCCGAATTAATTAGGGGTATTTTTGTCTTTTCCTTACCCCATCAGCTTAAAATGTTTTTATTAATATTTTAGGGGTGAAACCTGATTTAGGTCTGTTAACAATCCTAAATACACTTAGGATTTTGAGAGGAGTTCAAGAAGAGGAGAAGTGAAGAAATGAGGAAAGGTTCAAGGCATTTGTCAAGATTCGTGAATGCATTTACAGCTCCTACAGGAAATTAGATCCTTCACAGTATTCTTCTCACGAACTAATTTAAGAGGGTAATTTAATAAATATAAGTCTTGAGGGTTATTCAAAAAACAATTCCATAAATGAACCAAAGTCAACATATATATTTTGATTCCTACTTCACGCGAGTAATCAAATATTATTATTAGACGAAATCAAAGAAATTAGCAAGTTATAACATTCTTGCAATTAACCCAACTTCCTCATCTTCTTCAAATAAGAAGTATCAAACATAATGGAGTAATACTCGAGCCTAACTAACTAAATAGAAACAAAGGAAAAAAAAGAAAGAGCTAGCCGCTTAAATGTTTAACAAAGACGTCCATGATGTGATATGCATATACATACTTTCACTTGTTCATGCCAATAGCATTTTTAACTGTATCTGCGGCCCCTAGAGTCGTGGTATAATTATTAGCAACCCAAGAATTTCTCATAATCATGCACAATTAATAACTTAAAACATATGGTTAAGAGAGATGATATATGAGCAATATCAGTGGAATTATAGAACCCCTTAACAGACACATTGAAGATAAATAATGAAAAAGAAGGAGAGGAGAATGACTTATGGTATTGAAACTTTGGAATAGAACCTCAATGAGTTTACCATGATTTACATGGATGACAATTTATAAAATTCTAAAGCTACAGTTCAAAGTTGAAAAGAACTTCCAAATATTGAATTAGTTTAGGAAGATGAAATTTATTGAATAGGCTGCAATAGGTTACAATTGCAGGAAATTAATCCACCTCTTTGTATACTCAAATACTTTATTGATTATTATTAAACTTTAAGTATACAACGTCTTGTCTATTCTGGAGTAGTATTGAATAGGATGATTTTCTTAATTAATGATAGAACAATTTATTAATTATATTTAATATTAATTTAATTTAGAGTAGGGATAAAATGGTAATTCAACTTTTCACTTAGGAGCTACCTACATTTAGTAAGATATATGATATGATGATAACTAATTGGTAATCAAGTACAAATGCTAAACTAACGTGTCATCATAGGGTAACCTGCATTAATAGTGTAAACAATATTTATAATATTAGTGTATATAAGTTAAACCTGTTTTATAATCACTAATAGAGCAAAATGCAAAAGAATTCTTGTTTATAGCAAATCATTTAATATTTAATATAGCAAAAGTTCAAAATTTAGTCTAGTTTTATGTCACTCTTATACTAAAATATAACAAATACACTAAGAAAAACATAACATTATTTGTTTCGGAAGAGAACAAATAAGAAATGACATTTTCCAATAGCAGCAGTGGAGACGTCTGAGACATGCTTCTACATTTTATACAAAGTTTATCCAATAAACATCAAAAATAGATTTTAATATTCTTCGTCGATCCATGCATTTTGAGTTCAGAAAGCTGAAGAATAGAAAACAAGTTAAGAAAGTACACCAATGATATTTCACATGACTATTAAATATTTGTGAACAATGCATAAAGGAAAATCAGCTAGCAGATATAATACAATGATTCACAAGAAGCTTTAAGAGTATCACCATAATGATTTCATCGGGAAGTGATGAGTTTGAGATTTGGACTCATTTAGGGATCTGTTTTATAGTTTTATTGTCCTTAGTACCTAATTTATGCTCTATATTGATGTTAAAGTGTTGATTTGCAGCAATGAAGTTGAAGAAAGGAGATCCTGGTGATTGCCAAGACCACTCGACGAGCTGCTGAGTGGCTCTTTAACTCGGCGAAAGTTCCAGCATACTAGCCTTGGGGAAAAACCTTTTTGGCGATGGAAATTGATAGTCGGCATACTGCCGAACGGATCGGCGACCTCAATCTTGATCGCCTAAAGTCACAGAACCCTGAGGATAAAAAGCCAAGGCAAACCAGTGATGGAATGGAGAAAAGGGTGCGTTGCCTACCTGGTCAGTGATGCTCCACTTACTTCACCCAATGGTCATGAAGACCAAAATTTGGGAAACTATAAATTGAAATTTGAAAAGCACAAAAAGCATCTAAAATCTGAGTTGAGTCCGATCCAGTTTTTCCTGAGTTTTCCATTATAGAATTTAGGCTTTTGACACTTGGTTTTGAGGTATTTTCAGTTGAGTTGATTTGAATCATTGTAGAGATTTGGGAACCATTACCCAGTTCATGGCTAACATAATCGGTAATTTGTACTTCCTTTTTATGATGTGTGGCTAAACCCCAATTCTTGGGGTGTGATTATGTGATTATTTGCTTTAATTAGCTTATGGGTATTGTTGTTTACGGATAGAGATTTGGGAACCATTACCCAGTTCATGGCTAACATAATTGGTAATTGTTACTTCCTTTTTATGATGTGTGGCTAAAAGCCCAATTCTTGGTGGTGTGATTATGTGATTATATTCTTTAATTATCTTATGGGTATTGTTGTTTACTGATTTAAATGCTAATTTGAAGTGGGTTAAATTGATAGTTGTGTATTAATCTATGAATTGTAGTTGCAAATGCAATTCTAGCTTAGTATTTTAGGCTTTCTTGAGAAAAAGGTTTAGAACTAAGGTTTTCAATTGATATTTGTAGTTATTGGGTTGCTGTGAGTGCAACTCGAGAGAGTGAATTCTAAACTTGATTCGACCTATCTAGCTTGAGAGAGTAGATAAATTAAGGTATTGGATTATTTATAGTGTTAAGCTTGTCAAGGTTTGAGAGAACTCACTTGAATCATAATAGTTGTACGAGAGAAAGCTATTGCATATGTAGTCTAGCCTATCCACTGAGATTCAAAAATTGTTAGTAAATTACAATTACCCATATAGCGAAATTAGCCTATAATCGATCACATCCCCGAGAATTCCTCTCTACCTATTGTTTCCCCTAGTTTCGTAATTGTTTTAGTTTCTAATTGACAAACCAAACCCCCCATCTGACATTCATTGTCAACCCCTTTGCTTTATTTAAATGTTTTAGATAATTTCTATTCTTATAACCAATCAGACCATATTTATAACTTTGTAACTGAATTCGAACTTGTACCGCTCCCTGTGGGTTCGATCCCAACTCTTCGCTGGGTTTTATACTAGATAACAATCGCCTACACCTAGTATTAGATGAAGTGTAGTTGATCATTTGTAAAAGATGGCGCCGCTGCCGGGGAATGGTGTTTAAAATTCTCTTATTGAAGTTTAGATTGTGCTCTTCTTGTGTTGTAGTTGAATAGATTTGCCTTGTTTTGTGTTTGTTGTTGGCTGTGTTCGAACAAAGTATAAGATTAGTGTAAACGGAAGTAATGGTAGCCAAATTGACCGCCAAGGTGATGTCGGAAATTTGAATGATGTTAATGACAAAATTCAATTGGGTGGCGTAGGTGTTATACGTTTACCTACTGTTGAGGGGAGTGTTGTCTTCCATGTGACTACCACAATGTTGCAACTATAGCAAAAGAAAGGATTATATGAAGGGCTAGCTCATGAGGATCCCCATGATCATATTCATAACTTTGTGGACGTATGTGGTCCATTCTCATTCAAAAACATCTCACAAGAATCAGTCTGTTTTCAATTGTTCCATTTTTCTTTGACGGCGGAGGCTACCAAATGGTTAGCTGATCTATTGAGGGATTCCATTACCACTTGCGATGAACTTACCGAAGCATTCTACGTAAGGTTCTTTCCTACTTGAAAGATGATCTAATTTAGAGAATATTCAAGGCTTCAAATGTTTAGAGGGTGAGACAATCCATGAGACGTGACTGAGATTTCAGAAGTTGTTACTTCAATGTCCGACCAACGGGCTTTCAAACAACGTGTTGTTACAACATTTCTACTAGAGTCTAGACTTGGTGAACAGAGGTGTGGCTGATCAACTTGTCCAAGGGGGTATAATGCAACAACCTTTCCAAATAGCATCTAATCTCCTCGATAGGATGACCAAGATTAAACAGAGCATGGTACACTCAGGGAGAACTAGGTGTCTCCTCTAACTTTTAGGATGATAAAAAGAGCAAATTCTGAAGGACCAAGAGCGAGACCATAATATGGTCAAAATGATGACCCAGCTGGATATTTTCTCAAAAAATGTGATGGGTAGTGGGTTTAAAAGTGTAAATGCTATTGGTGTTAGTGGAGTAAATCCCGAGGAGGCACACTTTGAAACTTTATATAATGATGAGGTGAATTTTCTTGCAAATCAAGGAGGAGGTTTCCATCCGATCTATTCATGGCCGAGAGCGAATCAAGGTTGGAATAGAGAAAGGGATGATGGATGGATAGACTGTGACATAAAATGGTGTGACCGTGGGACTAATTAGAAGCAACAAGGTGGTGACAAGGAAAGATAGGTTCCACCCCATGAATGTCAAAAGCCAAAGGAGAAACGGGCTGACCCAAAGATCTTTCGCACGGAAGACATGCTTGCACACATTCTGAATAAATTCAAAGGGTCCGACAAGGTACTAAACGAAATGAAAGAGGTCGTGTCTATACTCAATCATACGATCACCTCCCACTCAGTGTCCATTAAAAAATTAGAAATGCAAATGGCCAAATCTCATCTCATTTGATCCAAAGGCGAAAAGGGGGTCTACCAAGTGATACCTTGGCCAACCCAAGAAATGAACGTTTAAAGCGTATCCACATCGTGCCACGACGTTAAATAAGGCGCCTCTTGGGAGGCTACCCAAGTGTTTAAGCTTTTAATATTTTTGTTTGAATAACAGGTATTGAATGTGCAGGTTGACAAGTTTAAATTTTGGTAAAATGGCAGCTAGGCGAGCCAAAGGTCTAGTCGGAGACTCACCGAACACGTCGGCGAGCCCGACTTGGACCGCCCTTGGAACCACATAGCTAGGAGTTATGTAAAACTTGGCGGGATAAAGTACCACTCGGCGCATGATGTGAGCTAAAATACATATTTTTAATCATTATTTGCCTCACATTTATTATTTATATTTGTCCTTTTTCGTCAAAATTTTTATGGATTGTGCTAATTTGTGTATTTGATTTGTAGGATTAAATTGATGGTAAATTAAAGAAATTTGAAGGTAAAACGAATTACAGATTGAAGGTTGAAGAAGGAAATAAAGTAGACAGCTTAATGGATTAAATTGAATATTATATTAGTATTTCAATGCATAAGAATTGCAGCGCAAAGTGAAGAGACCAAATTGATGTTGTTATTTCATTGCCACGTGGCAATCTCTAAAGCCACTGGTCACTTCATGCATGGAGGTGCAAAACAAATAATTTGAGGCAGTACTGTTCTACGCGGACAGTTCACGCGACGGAGAAAAGGAATCCAATCCCGTTTTGGTTTTGGATTCCTTATTTTATTTAGACTCAGTTATTTTATTTAGGATTTTCTATATATATAAATAGTTCATAGAAATAATTATTTTGGGGGAGAGATTATTTATAGGAATACTTTTTAGGGTTTTTTTCTTCTTCTTATTTTGGGGTTAGACTTTATTACTTTTATTCTAGTTTTTGACTTTGGAGATTAACTTGCAACTTTAGCCATTTTTGATTTCCTAAGTTGGTTTTGAAGATTTTTACTTTGAAATTCAAGTTGAGATTCTGGGTTTCGTCTACTCATTACGTAAGTTCAAGATTTCTTCATCTAAAAATATGAATTGTGTTCTTATTATTATAGGTAACTAAATCCATAACTAGGGTTGTGGGAACCATGAGCGATTAACAACGTATGAATAGTAACTAAGTAATTATTGAATAGTGTTATTGCATGCATTGATAATTCTTTCGTTTAGAAGACTTTTTAACTGTGGCCAATGTTAGAATTCGCCTTGATGCTACTTGCCGGACCAAGGAGGTGGTTAATAAGAAAAGAATTATCAACATAGATTTAGTGTGATACTATCTAATAGTTTAATGTCGATTGGTGTGAGGGTGAAAACTAAGCCATACATCGATGCAATGTCTAATATGAGGTAAAGGTAAGGGTTAGTAAATTATACACATGTAGCCGGATCAATGTGCGGGGTGAAATTCTCTAGTTGCTGGACAAAGGAATTAGAGATACCTAACTTATCACTCTGCATGTAATACACTAGAAAAAACTTTTTATTACTAGGATTACCACGTTATGAGCTTATGGGGAACACGTACACCCTAGTTACTTTCTCATCTTGATAAGAACTAAAGTTGAATCTTGCTCACCGAATACTTACATAATTTCCTGAATTTGTTTCACAAATCCCCTCCCCCCTCTTTAATTACTTGTTTTCGGAAATACATTGACTAAACGAATATAATCGTCAGTTAAATTTAAGTCTAAACCATATTCCTCGTGGGATCGACCCGAACCTCCAAGTTGGGTTCTTTACTTGATAATGATTGCTTATACTTCTTTAGGGAGGTATAATTTGAGCGTATCAGGGCATCGTAGAGTGGGTCGGCGATGTAAGTCGTGGTTGTCGAGTGGTTTCCAAACTTAAGAGTCTTTAAGAGCCAAGCCGTTTTAAATTCAAAATCTCTTCATCTTCATACTTTTAGACTTCAAAACTTTCACAACCACTTTTACTTGCTTCCGTATTTCATTTTCTTACTTTTTTGTGTGGGATTTAGAACTCAGGGAGGAGTTTTGGATTCTTTTCTTTCGTAGTATTTCAAAATATTTGGCATACAAGGTTGGTTTTCCGAATTCCATTTTACAACTGGTTGTAATCGAATGCATGATCATTTTGTGGTTGTTATATGTGTTTTGTGTTTCTTTATTTATCATGTGGTGGTTTATTTCCCGTATTTAGTTGAGATCGGGATTGATTGTCCTTAGATAGTGAATTCTTGTGTCTATGCATGTCAAAATTGTTGGGTTGTGTTGAATTTGTGGTGGGTCTAGTGGGTTGAAGTCTGATGTAACGACCCGAGAGCACCCCCAAGTCATTACCGACGTATTCGAGCTCGAAGAGGTCTTATACAAGACCTTAGCATTCGTCATAGCATGTATCATAGAATAAAAATTGCGGAAAATTTAAAACTTTTACTTTGGAAGTTCAACTTCACTTCATATATGAAAAATAGAATCTAACTTCGTCACAATGCACCATCTAGACATAGAAGTATCGAAAATGGGACTTAGCCCTTACATCAATAAGAAGTCTTGAAAATAGAAAGTACAACAATGTCTTTCAACATAAGCAAAGAGCTAAACATAGATGTTTGGGAAAAAGGGAGAAAATATGGGTTAGTACAACACACGTACTAAGTATGGCTACTATGCATAAAAACCATTGAAACATGCACAAAAGGACATTTTAGTCAAAACATGCTTTTTGCCATGTAAATCCAATATGCACACAAATTAAGTATCATAGTCCAAACCAACATAATATCATCCCAACATGTAGATAGCCCTAGCAATACTAGTGCAATGCAAAGAATAGAACCCCATAACCCTATTCAAAGACAAATATCACATTAAGCAACCTACTTCATGCATATATTCATAAGATCATATTTCGTCATAACTTACCATATTCATAATGATCATACATAACATAGCTTCAACATACATAAGTCGTAATCATCATAATCATAAGAGAACACTACTACAACCATCCCTTAGGATCCCACAAGTGCAATGTGCAAGAGAAGTCCCATACCCTCCCTTACACTATGTAGAAACCCTAAGAAAGCCCTAGTAAGAGTTCCCACCTTTCATACCTTCATTTACTTTTACATTAGGGAAATATTGCAATAACTGACATAAACTATGAGAGCTACATGGAATCCGGTGTTCTACTCCCACACCAAAAAAAAAGAGTTAACACTTGCCTAAGGTGTAACCATTCTTACATAGCTATCTAGGTGGATCCACTAAGCTAGAGTCCTATATGGGCACATAGTTAAGGGTTAAGGAGATTGCTTCTAGAAACCCTAACTTACTAAACATGGGGATTTCCATCTCATGAGACAACACATACCGTAGGTAATCCGGACTTTCTAAACGTGAGGAAACCCATGTGGGGAGCCGGACTTACTAAACGTGAGACCCACATCTCATTTACATGCCCTTTCGGTGCTAAGCATCTAATTCCATTTTGAAATCATCTTTAGTCATCACACAAGTTCACATTAGCCTTAAATAGACCCTTATGTAGACATCTTACCATAATAGCTCATGTGTGTTCATAAGTGAGTAACAATCCTTTCACTTTAGAGACACTTAGCAAGTGAGTAAACCTTTCACTTTACATTACACTACAATCATGAGAACAACCTTTCAATCATATAGCAATCATACCATAATATACATACATACTTCATAGGTAATTCAAGTATAGAGGGTTATGGATGAGGAAACTAGGTCATCAACACCACAACAACACATTAGGTATAGCATCATTACAATCTAAGTAATTCACCTTTCATACTTGAGTTCAAAGAAGAACCAACCTTCATACCTTCTTGCCCTTCGTGGGACATGCATACTTCAATTACCAAGAAATTCATAACCAATACATAATACAAGGTAATTCATGAAATGATAACATAATCAACATCAATATAAGCAATTGACATTTCCCTTCATAGCCTTCAAGGCTTCATTCAAAGACTAAACCCTAATTTCATAGAAATTATACATAACCTAGGGTAGAATCATCATACAAACATGAATTACATAGCATCACATTCAATTCATAGACTTCAATCAATATCCAACACAAACTAGGGTTAAAATTAGGAAAAGAAGGAGAAACATGAGTTTCATGGGTAATTCTTCAAGAAACCACCAATACAACTTAAATTCATCCATAATTGTTCATATAACATCAATCAAAGTCAGCTTATAACATCAATTTTACCTTAGAAAGAAGACCCACGTTTTTGGATTGAAACCTACAAATTGGAGATTTTGAAATTCATCTTGAAGGGGCCTCTTGGGGAAAGGAATCCCAAGAGTGATAAGCAACCATACCTTATTGACAAATTAGCCACGAAAATCAAATTTGAAACCTTGGAGAGTTGGTCTTCTTCTTGAAGCTCCAATCTTCTTCAATGGAGTTCTTGAGAAGAGAGAGAGAGTAGAGAGAAGGAGGAACTTTAGGTTTAGATCTTTGGGGTTTTGTGTTTGAGTGATAAAAGTTAGGTAAATTGACTTAAAAATCATTATATACACATCCCCTAAAGTAACCTAAATACCCCTCACTCAAATGGACTCTTTAATGAAGTAAAAATAGATTTTTGAATTTCTGCATTTTCGTCGCGAACGTCCTCAACGCGGAGCTGTTCCCTGAAGATATTTGGAATTAAATTTTGAGGCAGTAGAGTCCGTGACACGACCGCATCGCGAACAAACTTTGGTCGAATTGGGGGAAGTATAAGTACCCCGTGGGCATGATGTAATACCCCGAAAACTAGTAAGTTAAACTAGAGAGTTCTAGAGCCTTGTGTTAGGGTTTTAGAGTTTGATGTGTGGGATAGAATCGTAACATGACTTCCCAAACTAAGAATGAAGATTATAGGGATAGGACATCAAGGTACAACCCCCCAAGGACCAACCAAAGGGGTCCTTGGGAGGACCTCAAAATAGTCCCTAAATCTGCCCAAAAAGGGCCACCTATGCTTGGGACTCACTCTCCGTAGGTGGACCCACGCCCCGTGAAAAGGGGTCATGGGTCAAGGCCCTATTTTAGGAGCTTCAGAACACCACCCAAGAGGGTTCAACATGCCCCGTAGACCCACCCAAGGTCCATGGATCGTGGTCTCATGGGTGGGGCAGTTTTGAAGTCGAATTGCTTTAAGTTGGGGACTTAGGGGTTCATTCATTATTAGTTAGGGGTTAAGTGGGTCGGTTAATTAGTTATTAGACCACATATATAAAACTGATAGACCCCTAAATAAATTGATCCTAGACAAAATATCAAGACCCCAAAACTAACCCAATTCCCTCCAAGAAATTACCTTTCTAGAAGTAAAGAAGAAGAAAAAGAAGAGAAGGAAGCTAGGGAAGAATTCCTCCATTGTTTAAAGCTTTTGTAAGGGATTTGAATCAAGGTATGTTATATTATTCATATATGGATTCTTCCATCCGTAGAGTCCCCTAGATTTCCCCAAATTGTGAAGACAAAACTCAATTCTAGCTAGGGTTTCTTCCAACATTGTGGGAGTATTTGTGTATGATTCCAATTGAGTGGATATTACTTGTTTATGATATAATTAGTATTTAATTATGATATTATGATGAATTCATATGTTTTCCATGGTTAACCCTAGTCTAATTGATGAATTTTATAATATGTGCATTTATGCCATGGAAGGTGAAATTGAAGGTTTAGAGATGGTCTTCTAAAATTGATAATGTCTATAGTAATTGATCAAAGAATAGAAGTATGTAAATATGGATTGAATTAGGTTAAAGATTATATAATGGATCTTGCTTAGTAATGAATGAGATTGAGCCTTTATGATGAATTATGACTAGAATTACCTAGTAATGAAGAATGTGATGAGAATGCCTTGTAATTTAGGTTCATAAGATGCTTTTATGGTGTAGAGTTTTTAATAATGAAGACTCATGGTTATGAATGTTGATCACTTGGGTTTTGAGAGTAAATCCAATATGATGAATTGTGTATGTTAAGGCTCCAAGAGTGAAGCTCATATGATATGGGTATACTATTAGATAGAATGGATATGGGAGGACCTTACCACCTAATCTACCTCATGAGTGCTTGGATGCACAAAGTGATAGAGTCACATGGGTTAGGAGGATATCCATGTCTAGTGTTTGAACCCTAAGTGGGATGATTGAAAGTAAGGATTGAACCTCAAGGAGGTGAACTATGAGATTAGGGTTGTAGTAATTAAACTACTTGAATTATGAATATATATCCATGTCTAATGTAGTCATTCTAGATGTGTTTATTCAATATGATCTTTGACCTTAGAAAGTGGCAAGATATGTAGTATGCATGTTGTATGAAGTTTAGTACATGCTTTAGAAACACTTTGAGAGTAAAGTGGACATGCCCATGATCTAGTGGTTGTATTGTAGAAAGGTTATCCTCATATACACACTTAGGAATGAATATGATATAATGTGAAAGGTTTGTCACATGTAGTGATTCTAAGGTTGGAAAATTAGTCTCACTTATTGAATCAAGGAGCTTTAGCATGAGTTTGTCGGATTAAGTGTCAAGACACTCTTCCATAATTATTAACTTAAGTCAAGACTTAATGTGAACTCAATGGGACTTATTCTAGCACCGAGTGGATATGACCATGAGATGGAAGCTTTCACACTAGTTGAGTCCGGCTTCCCCTTGAAAGTTTTTACACTGATTGAGTCTAGCTTTCCAAATGGGTTCCTTTTATACTAGTTGAGTCTGGGTTCCCAAAGTAGGTATCTCTTCAGATGGAAACCTTCAACCTTTGTTCAGTTCGGGTTTCTAGAAGCAATCTCCTTATCCCATAACTATGTGCCCACATATGTTACTTAGCTATTGGATCCACCTAAGCTAAGAGTGTAGTTCTACCCTCGGCAAGTAGAACAACACCTTTTCGTTGTGGGGTAGACACAAGATTACATGTTAGCTCACATGGTCTATGTTGGTTAAGGATTATGTCCCCAATAAGGCAGTAGTATTAATAAGGATATTAGTTATGAACTATGGGTATTTAAGAAGCTTTATGTAGTATGGGTAAGAGTATGGGATCTTACCTACTTATTGCACAAGTATTCTTTCAAGGTATCTATGGTATGTTCATTTTATGTTATAATAATCTATGTAATGAATCATGCTTATGATATATGTTTGATGGATTGTTTCCGTAGTTGCCTTCCATGATATGATTGTCTAAAGGTGATATGATCCCTTGTCTATGAGAGATAAGCTAAAGGATAAGATCAAATAGGATGAAGAGGTATTGTAACACCCCGTAAAATAGTAGGCAGAACTAGAGCCTAACTTAAAGGTTAAGAATCATAAAATGACTCCCCTCAGATTGGAAGACCTTCTAAAGTTGAAATGAGGGTTATAAGGGTCAAAGCCAAGGGGAAAGTGCCAAGACAAAGGGGACAAGCCAAGGACAAAGGCCAAGGATTCCCCTAGCTTGGAGCACACTACCCTACCTTCACGAGTGGAACCATAGATCGTGGTCCAGACCACAGCTCGTGAAGGTGGCTCGTGAACATTCATTGGCCATGGAAAAATGGCAACCAAAAATCCTAGCCACTGCTTCAACTTCACGGAAGGTACCACGGCTCATGGTCTTTACCACGACTCATGGAGCCCTTCGTGAAGATGACTTGGGCATGGTGGCTAGAGTCAAAAAGTCGCCTAGCTACTGCCTCAACTTCACAGAGGGGACCACGACTCATGGAGCCCTTCGTGAACGTGACTTAGGCTAGTGAGCTTTTGGCACCAATTGCCAAGCTACTGCCCCAACTTCACGAGCAGGACCACGGCTCGTGAAGGTGGCTCGTGACACATGGACGGGTTCAATTAATGAAGGCTAGTTAAGTCATTTCCTTTCAGTCAAATTAAAGTGGGGGTGTTTTGGGCATTTTTAGGGGTATTATATAAGTTGTTTCTAAATCAAAATCCCCTATTCTAAGTCATTATTCACAAACACCCAAATCACAACTAAAAGTTCTCTTCCTCTCAATATTTGTCTCTCTAAAACTTAAGGAAGAAGAAAGGTGCCATTGGACCTAGGGTTTGGAGAATTCAAGGGTTCTTCCTCTAATTTTTTTGATATTCTAAAGAAAGGTATGGTGGCTTTTCATCTATGGGTAGTTTCCACCCATAGAGACCCTTCAAAACTTAGTTTCAAGATTTCAACTTCCCCAAAAATCTAGGGTTTCAATCTATGTCATGGATTCTCTTCCGAAACGTTTTCAATTGTTTATTTATGGTTTATTATGATTGGTTATGATGAATTACGATTGTAATAATGGAGTATTGTTGAATTATGATGAAAATTCCCCATGGACCCATGATTTCCCCCATATTGCTAAACTATGAATGTATGATGTGGGTTGAAAGATATTAAAAGTATGTCAATTGATTATGTTACGTTGATTAGTCATGAATCATGAAATTCCCCTATTATTATGTGGTAATTGCAGATGTTTGGGTTGATTGTGATTCATGGCCCTTGAAGGGCAAAGTATGAGGGTTTTTAAATCTTTATGAGAATTGTGTATGAGCTTATGGTTCACTTACAAAGTGAAGATCCTATGATGATTGTGTAATTATGTTATTGTTGTTAGATCATTCTCCCCATACCCTTAAACATGACTATGTATGAAATGTCTATAAATATGATATGTATTGTTGTGTTGAATAAAAGGCTATTCTCATGAACAAACTATGAATATGATGTGAAAGGTTTACTCACATGTTGATGATTCTAAGGTTGAAAGGACATCCTCACCTAATGAAACTATGAGCTATTAAGATACCATGTTGGTTTGAGTGTCCAGTGCATTCTTTCACGAACGTGCACTTAAGTAAATACTGAATATGAATTTAAAGGGAATTATGCTTAGCACCGAGTGGATATGAGTATGAGATGGGTTTCTTAACGCTAGTAGTCCGGGTTCCCAATATAGTTTTCTCATGAGATTGAAACCTCCACGTTAGTAGTCTGGGTTTGTAGTAACAATCTCCCTATCCCTTAACTATGTTTCCACATAGGTGTTTGGTTAGTGGATCCACCTAAAAGCTAATATGTTAGTTTTACCTTAGAAAAGTAGGACACCTCTTTTCGGTCGGGGGTAAGACACCGGAGTCCATGTAGCTCACATGGTCTATGTCGGTTAAGGATAGATTTCCCTATATGTTAAGAATATAAATATGACAAGAACATGAACTACAACTATGACTTCTTAAGAGGCACTATTTAGTATGCTTAAGGGTATGGGACTCCCTTTGAGCATTGCACAGGTAGGCTTCAAGAGGGGTTGTGGTAAGGTTCTCTTATGCTATGAACACTTATGAATTATGCATGTATGATATGTATTGTTGTTAAGGATGACTTTAGTTGCTACAAGTTTTGAATATGAATATTTCTCTATGAATTTTGGCTAATGATGAGGTCAAGGTAATATATGTATGATGTTGGTGAACTAAAAGTGGTACTTTGCATTTGATAGGGTTATGAGATCTTGCCTTTGCATTGCACTAGTATAGCTTTGGGTTGCTTATGATATGGTTTGACTTATGTTTCTTCACAAATATGCATGATGGCTCTTAAACTTGATAATTGTATGGTTTGAACTAAATGTCCCCTTTTAAGCATGTTTTAAGGATTTTTATGCATGGCTTCCATACATAGTACATTTTTGTGCTAACCCATATTTTCTACCTTTTTCTATAAGTATAGGTCCCAATCTTTGAGGTTGCTTCTCTTTGGTTGAAGGCCTGGATCGATTCTCTCCTTGCCCTGGTGAGTCCTCATGGTTCGAAGTACAAGAGATATTCTTTCTAGTTTCCTTTTATATGTTCTACTTAGAGACTTTATTGTAAAAGGTTATGACCTTATTTGAGATTCTATTGTAGTAGATGGTTCGTTGATATAAATATAGACTCTTATTTTTGGATATTAAAGAAAGGATTTCGATTGTTAAAGTTTTCAATTCCGCATTATTTCTATTACCTATGTTTATTATTATGCTAAAGGCTTGTATGAGACCATTTCAAGGTCGAGTACACCGTGTTACATTTAGGGGGTACCCTTGGGTCGTTACAAATTGGTAATCAGAGCATAAGGTTTAGAATGATTATAAAATGATATTTCATGAACCATGTCTAGTAGAGTTTTATTCATAAAGTGTGAAGCACGTCACATTTATGAATGGGAGGCTATAAGATGCTTAGGAAATCTCACTTCTTTCATTACTCTTTGGTCATGCCTTAGAATTTTAACGCTATGAAGTCCTTTTCCTAACCCTTTTCTTGTGTCTATAGGATACGAATACAAAAAGGGCGACCGCAAGAAGGATGGAAGAGGAGAATGTGAATGAGGGAGTTCCTCTCCAAGGTCCTCAAAATCCTCAAGTTCCTCAAGATCCTAATGATGAGGGGGGCTATGACAAATGTGGAAATAAGGTGGTTCTCCAAACATTGGCTCAAGTTATGACGGCTCAAGCACAAGCCGTGACAATTCAAGCCCAAGTTATGACGACTCAAGCCAATAGGGATGTTAGGCCCCGTGTGAATTCTAATGTGAACACCATGGCTTCAAGGTTGAGAGACTTCACAATAACAAGCCCTCCTATGTTCTTTGGTTGTAAAGTGGGTGAAGATCCACAAGATTTTATGGATGAGGTCTACAAGATAATTGATGCTATGGGGGTGACTTTTATTGAGAAAGTGGAACTAGCCGCTTATCAATTGAAGGATGTGGGCCAAGTATGGTATACTTAATGGAAGGGTAATAGGCCGATTGAAGCGGGTCCCATAGATTGGGAGGTGTTCAAGAAAGCACTCATTGATAGGTTCTTTCCCCGAGAGAAGAGAGAAGAAAAGGTAGAGGAATTTATTAACCTTCATCAAGGAGGTATGAGTGTTCAAGAATATTCCTTAAAATTCACTAAATTGTCCAAGTATGCTCCATCTTTGGTGGCTAATCCAAAGGATGAGATGAGTTGGTTTGTGACAGGTATGTCCGACTCGATTGAAGAAAAATGTCGCGCGGCAATGCTCCATGATAATATTGATATCTCACATCTAATGGTATATTCTTAACAAGTTGAGGAGACAAGGCTTAGGAAGAATTATAGAGAGGTAAAGAGGGCAAGGACAAATGATGGGAGTTCTTCTAAGGGTAAATTCGAGGGTATAGGTAGACCAAAGTTCAAGAAGAGGTTTTCCAACCAAGCCTCCTCTAGCACTCCAATAGTCAACAAAGATAGGGTGTCTAACCCTAAGCGACAAGGAGGTAATAGTGGTGGTTCTTATGTTGATAGGCCTAATTGTGCAAAATATGGTAAAAAGCATAACGGTAGGTGCCTAGTTGGCACATATGGTTGCTATAGTTATGGGAAGAGGGGCCATATGAAGAGAGATTGTCCCATCCTAAGAGATCAAGGAAGAAAGAGAAAGCAAGTCCCCCCTAGTGGCTCATATTCTGATGCTCCCAAGAAGAACCACTTTTATGCTCTTCAAACCCAAGATGACCAAGAGAGCTCTCTGAATGTTGTGACCGGTATGTTACAAGTCTTTTCCATTGATGTATATGCATTGTTAGACCCCGGTGCCACTTTTTCATTTGTTACACCTTTTGTGGCTATGAAATTTGAAATTCTCCCCGATGTCTTAGAAGAACCTTTTTTGGTTTCTACACTGGTTGCTGACTCAGTAGTGGAAAAGAGAGTCTATAGGATTTTTCCTATTTCTTTGTCCCATAAAGTTACCTTGGTGGATTTGGTAGAGTTAGACATGTTGGATTTTGATGTGATTTTGGGTATGGATTGGTTGCACGCTTTCTATTCTTCCATTGATTGTAGGACTCGGGTAGTAAAGTTCCAATTTCCAAATGAGTCTACTTTATAGTGGAAGGGGGGCAATTCTATTCCTAGAGGTCAATTTGTTTCTTGTCTCAAAGCTACGAAAATGATCTCCAAGGGGTGTGTTTACCATATTCTTAGGGTGAAGGATGTTGAGTCCGAAACCCATTCCTTAGCGTCGGTCCCCATGGTGAGTGAGTTTCCAAAAGTCTTTCCCGATGACTTTCCCGACATTCCTCCCGAACGGGAAATAGATTTTGGCATTGATCTCATTCCGGATACACAACCTATCTCCATCCTCCTTGTAGAATGGCTCCGTCCGAGTTGAAAGAATTGACGGAACAAATCAAGGATTTTTTAGACAAAGGCTTTATTCAACCAAGTATATCTCTATGGGGTGCTCCGGTACTGTTTGTTAAAAAGACAGATGGGTACCTAAGAATATGTATTGACTACCGCCAATTGAACAAGGTGACTATAAAGAATAAGTATCCACTTCCTAGAATTGATGACTTGTTTGATCAACTTCAAGGGGCTAACTATTTCTCCAAAATAGATCTTCGTTCTGGTTACCATCAACTAAGGGTAAGAGGGGTTGACATTCCCAAGACGGCCTTTATGACCCGAAACGGTCAATTTGAATTTGTGGTTATGTCATTTGGGTTGACCGATTCCTCGGAGGTATTCATGGACCTAATGAATAGAGTGTTTAGACACTATGATAGTATTTATTGATGATATTTTGATCTATTCAAGGAGTGAAAATGAACACATGAAGCTTTTGAGGATAGTATTGCAAGTCCTTAAAGACCACCAATTATATGCGAAGTTTAGTAAATGTGAGTTTTGACTAAGGTTTGTAGCCTTCCTTGGTCATATTGTGTCGGGTAAGGCGATTGAGGTAGATCCTAAGCAGATGGATGCGGTTAAGGGTTGGCCTAGACCCCTAACTCCTACCAATATTAGAAGCTTTTTAGGTTTGGCCGATTACTATAGGATGTTTGTTGAAGGTTTCCCCTCCATTGTTTCTCCATTGACGGCTTTAACTCTAAAGAAAGCTAAGTTTGTGTGGTCGGAGGCTTGTGAGAAAAGCTTCCAAGAGTTGAAAGATAGACTTATGTCCGCTCCAATGTTGACCATATCGGAGGGTATCGATGGGTTTGTGGTGTATTGTGACGCTTCTCGAGTGGGGTTGGGATGTGTCCTTATGCAACATAGTAAAGTGATTGCCTATGCTTCAAGGCAACTCAAGATCCATGAAAAGAATTATATGACCCATGATTTAGAATTAGAGGTGGTAGTGTTTGCTTTGAAAATATGGAGACATTACCTATATGAGCTCCATGTAGACGTTTTCACCGATCACAAGAATCTTTTATAGGTGTTTAGTCAAAAGGACTAGAATTTCCTCCAAAGTAGGTGGTTAGAGATTTTAAAGGATTATGACATGAGCATCCTTTACCACCCCGGCAAAGCCAATGTAGGTGCGGATGCCCTAAGTCGATTGTCCATGGGTAGTATGGCTCATATAGAGGATTAGAAAAAGGAGTTAGTTCGTGACATACATAGGTTGGCCCGTTTAGGTGTCCAACTACTGGATTCCACCAATGGTGGTGTCATGGTCCATCATGGTTCCGAATAATCCTTTGTGGTGGCTGTAAAGTTTAAACAAGGTCTTGATCCCATATTGATGAAGTTGAAAGAATCGGCACTCAATAAGTCAGTTGAGGCTTTCTCCCAAGTGGGAGATGGAGTGTTTAAGTACCAAGGTAGATTATATGTTCTGGATGTTGATGGCTTGAGGGAGTAAACTTTAGAAGAGGATCATGGTTCGCGTTATTCTATTCATTCGGGAGCCACCAAGATGTACCATGATCTACGAGATGTATATTGGTGGAGTGGTATGAAGAAGGATATAACGGGTTTTGTAGCCAAATTACCGAATTGCCAACAAGTTAAGGCTGAACATCAAGGGCCGGGAGGCTTGTCACAAAATATAGATACTCCCACTTGGAAGTGGGAGGATGTGAATATGGATTTTACTATGGGTTTTCCTCACACTCGAAGGCAACATGATTCTATTTGGGTCATTGTTGATAGAATGACAAAATCCGTCCACTTCATGCCCGTCAAGGTTTCCTTTTCGACAGAAGATTATGCCAAATTGTATGTTAAGGAGATAGTGAAGCTGCATGGGGTTCCTTTTTCTATTATTTGGGATCAGGGTACCCAATTTACTTCATATTTTTGGAAGGCATTCAAAAAATTGCCTTCCAAAAATGGCTTGGTACCAATGTTAAGTTTGGTACCGCTTTTCATCCTCAAAGCAATGGTCAAGAGGAAGGCATCATCAAAACCTTAGAGGACATGTTGAGGGCAAGTGTTATAGACTTCAAGGGTAATTGGGATGAGCATCTACCATTGATAAAGTTTTCCTACAATAATAGTTACCATTCAAGTATTACCATGGCTCCTTTTGAAGCTATATATGGTAGGAGGTGTAGATTCCCGATTGGTTAGTTTGAAGTAGGTGAAATTGCTCTATTTAGTCCCGAACTAGTTTATGAGGCCATTAAAAATGTTTGACTCATTAGAGAGAGGTTGAAGACGGCCCAAAGTCGGTAAAAGTCTTATGTCGATGTTAGAAGGAGGGATCTAGAATTTGAAATTGGTGATTGGGTCTATTTGAAAATCTCACCCATCAAGGGTGTGATGAGGTTTGTCAAAAAGGGGAATCTTAGTCCCTAGTTTGTGGGCCCATATCAAATCTTGCAACGTGTTGGGAAAGTTGTATATGAATTGGACTTGCCAAATGAATTGGCTCCGGTTTACCCGGTATTTCATGTTTCCATGCTCAAAAAATGTATTGGTGATCCGGTATCCATCATTCCTTTAGAGGGGTTGGGAGTTTATGAGAGTCTTCTTATGAAGAGAGTCCGGCAGAGATTTTGGACCAGCAAGTTAAGAGGTTGAGAAACAAAGAAGTAGCTTTCATAAAAGTTTTTTATAGAGGAATCACTTAGTTGAGGGTGCTACATAGGAGGCCGATATGAAGTCCCACTATCCTCATCTTTTTCCTTCTACTCCTATTCAAGCTTGAGGTAAGTAGTTCCTCTTGAGCATTTGTGTTTTGGAAGTCATGTGTGTTGTATGAGTTTTTCATTATTTCCTTATGTTGTGCATGTTCTTGATGAAATTCATGTTTAGTGTAAATGGAGCTTTCATTATTTTTAAGTTCCTCATGTCGAATTGCATTTATAGTATGATGATGGCATATGTGACTTCATGAGATGCTTTGATGAACATGCTTAGTTATGCTTTTGATGAAATGTCATATTGGCTCCATATTGATGTGTTGAGCTTGCTTTAAGTTGGTTAAGGTATCTCCTCCCATGTTTATATGAAATGATGAATTTTGTGCATAATGGGTTGTGGATGTAGTTCCTACCCACTTGTGTTGCATTGGTTATGATTTGAGATAGAGTTGATGTTTCCTCCTTTGAGTTGTGCATTATTTTTATGTTTCATGCATGATGGGTTGCTAGTATTGAGTCTTTATTTCTGTAAGGTGCCTAAATCATTATTCGAGGATGAATGTTCCCAAGGGAGAGATAATGTAACACCCCAGAAAATAGTAGGTTGAACTAGATCCTAACGGTTAAAAATCATAAAATGACTCCCCGTAGATGGGAAGACCTTCTAGAGTTGAAATGAGGGTTATAAGGATCAAGGCCAAGGGGCAAGTGCTAAGGCAAAGGCCGAAGGCCAAGGCTGCCCCACCTTCACAAGTGGAACCATGGATCGTGGTCCACACCACGGCTTGTGAAGGTGGATCATGAACATTATTTGGCCATGGAAAAATGGCTACCAAAAATCCTAGCCACGGCCTCAACTTCACGGAAGGGACCACGACTCGTGGAGCCCTTTGTGAAGATGACTTGGGCATTGTGGCTAGAGGCACAAACTAGCCCAGCTACTGCCTCAACTTCACGGAAGGGACCACGACTCGTGGAGCCCTTTGTGAAGGTGACTTAGGCTTGTGAGCTTGTGGCACCAATTGCCAACACACTGCCCCAACTTCACGAGCAGTACCACGGGTCGTGTTCCTCACCACGGGTCGTGGTCTTCACCACGGGTCATGAAGGTGGCTCGTGTCACCTACGTGGGTTCAATTAAAGAAGGCTAGTTAAGTCATTTCCATTTTAGTACAAATAAAGTGGGATTGTTTTGGGTATTTTTAGGGGGTACTATATAAGTTGTTTCTAAGTCAAAATCCCCTAGTCTAAGTTATTATTCACAAACACCTAAATCAAAACTAAAAGTTCTCTTCCTCTCAATATTTCTCTCTCTAAAACAATAGGAAGAAGAAAGGTGCCACTAGTGCTAGGGTTTTGAGAATTCAAAGGTTCTTCCTAATATTTCATGGAGATTCTAAATCAAGGTATGGTTGCTTTTCACCTATGGTTAGTTTCCACCCATAGAGTCCCTTCAAAACTTGTTTCAAGAGTTCAATTTCCCCAAAAACGTAGGATTTCAATCTATGTCATGGGTCCTCTTCCAAAATGTTTTCAATTGTTTATTTATAGTTGATTATGGTTTGTTATGATGAATTATGATTGTATTAATGGAGTATTATTGAATTATGATGAAAATTCCTCATGGACCTATGATTTCCCCCATATTGCCAAACTATGAATTGATGATGTGGGTTGAATGATATTAAAAGTATGTCAATTGATTTTGTTTATGCTTATTATTCATGAATCGTGAAATTCCCCTATTATTATGTAGTAATTGTAGATGTTTGGGTTGATTGTGATTCATGGCTCTTGAAGGGCAAAGTACGAGGGTTTGTACATCTTTATGAGAATTGTGTATGAGCTTATAGTTCACTTAGAAAGTGAAGATCCTACAATGATTGTATAATTGTGGTATTGTTGTAAGATCATTCTCCCCATACCCTTACACATGACTATGTATGAAATGTCTATGACTATAATAGGTATTGTTGTGTTGAATGAAAGGCTACTCTCATGAACACACTATGAAAATGATGTGAAAAGTTTACTCACATGTTGTTGATTCTAAGTTTGAAAGGGCATCCTCACCTAATGAATCTATGAGCTATTATGATACCATGTTGGTTTGAGTGTCTAGTGCATTCTTTCATGAATACGAACTTAAGTAAAGACTTAAAATGAATTTAAAGGGAATTATGCTTAGCACCGAGTGGATATGAGTATGAGACGGGTTCTTTCATGCTAGTAGTCTGGGTTCCCAATATAGTTGTCTCATGAGATGGAAACCTCCACGTTAGTAGTCTGGGTTCCCAATATAGTTGTCTCATGAGATGGAAACCTACACGTTAGTAGTCTAGGTTTCTAGTAGCATTCTCCCTTTCCCATAACTATGTGCCCACATAGGTCTTTAGCTAGTGGGTCCACCTCAAAGCTAATATGTTAGTTCTACCTTAGGCAGGTAGGACACCTCTTTTCGGTGTGGGGGTAAGACACCGGATTCCATGTAGCTAACATGTACTATGTCGGTTAAGTCTATATTTCCCTATATGTTAAGAATATGACTATGACAAGAACATGAACTATAACTATGACTTCATAAGAGGTAATACGTAGTATGAGTAGGGGTATGGGACTCCATTTGTGCATTGCACAAATAGGCTTCAAAAGTGGTTGTGGTAAGGTTCTCTTATGCTATAAAGACTTATGAAGTATTCATGAATGATGTGTATTGTTGATAAGGATGGCTTTAATATGTATATGAATATTTCATTGTCTATGAATGTTGGCTAATGATGAGGTCAAGGTAAGATATGTAGCATGTTGGTGAACTTAAAGTGATACTTGGCATTTGGTAGGGTTATGAGATCTTGCCTTTGCATTGCACTAGTATAGCTTTGGGTTGCTTATGATATGGCTTGACTTATGTTTCTTCACAAATGTGCATGATGGCTCTTAAACTTGATAAATGCATGGTTTGAACTAAATGTCCATTTTAAGCATATTTTAAGGATTTTTATGCATGGCTTCCATACTTAGTACTTTTTTGTTCTAACCCATATTTTCTACTCTTTTCTATAAGTATAGGTCCCGGTCGTTGAGGTTGCGTCTCTTTGGCTTGAAGGTTTGGATCGATTCTCTCCTTGCCTTGGTGAGTCCTCATGGTTCGAGGACAAGATATATTCTTTCTAGTTTCCTTTCATATATTCTACTTAGACACTTTATTGTAAAAGGCTATGACCTTATTTGAGATTCTATTGTAGTAGATGGTTCATTGAGATAAAGATAGACTCTTTTTTTTAAGAAAGGACTTAGATTGTAAAAGTTTTAAATTCCACATTATTTATATAACCTATGTTTATGATTATGCTAAGGTCTTGTATGAGACCTCTTTGGGGTCGAGTACGCCGTGTTACGTCTTGGGGGTACCCCTGGGTCGTGACATGTATGAGGGACTAAAACTGATACTTAACATAGATTGTATTATGGGGTCTCATCTATGCATTGCAGAAGTATAACTTGAAGGTTACTTATGAATTTTCTCTTAGGTTAAGAGGAATGGAGTGAGGACTACGATTATAAATATGTGGTATTTCCTATGTTGTCGAATTGTGCCTTATGTTCACTTATGCTCATATTATGCCTATGCTGGAGATTATGCTTATGATTATGTTATTGTCTCTTATGCTTATGACTTATGTTGACTAACCCTTGTGTGATGCTCTTATAATGTTATGCTAGCTAACATATTTAGTACATTTTGTACTAACACATAGTTTGCCTACATTTTAATTAAATGTGGGGTTCAGAGATTTGTGTTCCATTCTTGAGGATATGTTTTTAAGGAGCACGGAGTTGAAGATTTGGGTGAGTCCTCATAGCTTCGAGGAAAAAACCACTATTTCCTTTATGTCTTTTATTTTTATGTCATGAGACTATTGTATGGTCTATGTCCCTAAGGTTTTAATTCAATTTTGAGTATAGATGGTTTGGGACAATGTGTAGTAAAGACTTCCGCTTGCTTTTATAAATGATTTTGATTGTATGGATAAAGTTTTAATTTTCCGTTCTTTTCTAATATCTTATGTTCATGATATGCTAAGGGTTTGTATGAGACCCCTTTGGGGTCAAGTACGCTATGTTACATCTTGGGTGTACCTTAGGGTCGTGAAAAAGTTAGTAATCACAACACAAGGTTTAGAATGATTCTAGGAATGTCTCAAATAATGTCTAGTAGAGTCTTGTTCATAAATGTGAAGCGTGCCACATTTATCAATAGGAGGCTATTGGATGCTTAGGAAACATCACTTCTTCAATCTCTAAGTCGTCCCATAGAGTTTAACTCTATTAAGTCTTTCTCCTAACCTATGCCCTATGGATTTCAGGTTATGGCTGATGCAAGGGCAAATTCTAGGAGGAATGAGGGAGACAATGTGGAGCAAGTGGTTCTCCAAGCTCCTCCTCAAGCTCCAATTGATCCTTAGGATATGGCTAATGCAGAGTATAGGCCTGCTATCAGATTGTTGGCTCAAGCCTTAAAGGAGCAAGCCAATAGAGAGGTTATGATTCCGAAAAACCCTATAAGGGGGATGGCTTCTTCTAGAGTGAGTGAGTTTTTGAGGATGCACTCTCTAGAGTTTTATGGCTCTAAGGTGAAACAAAATTCTCAAGAGTTTGTAGAAGAGGTCTCTAAGGTGTTAGACTTTATGAGAGTGACTCCGGTAGAGAAGGCGGAGTTAGCTTCTTGTCAACTCAAAGGGGTTGTACAAATATGGTATGATCAATGGAAAGAGACTACACCGGTAGGATTGGGCCCTATAGAGTGGGAAGGGTTCAAGAGTGCTTTTCTAGATAGGTTCTTCCCTTTAGAGATGAGAGAAGCTCTGGTGCTTGAGTTCATAAATCTTAGACAAGGTGATTTGAGTGTTGAGAATTAGGCATGGAGATTCACTCAATTGTCTAAGTATGTTCCAATTCTAGTGTCCGATCCTAAATCGAGAATGAGTAAGTTTGTGTCGGGATTGCCCAATTTAGTCGTCAAAGAATGTTGTATAGCCATGTTTGAACATCATATGAATATCTATCGTCTTATAGTTTATGCCTATAAAATTGAGCAAAAGAAATTTGAAGAAGGGTTGAGGGAGAAAAAGAGGGTTAGGATTGATGATGATAGCTCTTCTCTTGTAAGGTTCTCTGAACAAAGTCCTTTTAGGTTTCCCCCAAGATTTACTGAATAGAGGGTGTCTAACCCTAATCCTCAGAGAGGGAGAGATAGTAAATCTTTATTGCCAAAACCTACTTGTACTAGGTCTGGAAAGAGACATGAGAGTAAATGTTTAGCCGGTACGGAGGGTTGTTATGGTTGTGGTGAGAATTATCCCAAGATAAGAGATTACCCGGTGCTTACGTCTAGGGGAAGAGAGAGGAAGCAAATTGAGTATGATGTCCTCCAAGCCAAAAATGATCAAGTGTGACCTCCTTATGTGACTACCGGTATGTGTTCAAAGCCTTATCTAGGTTCTGGTGTTGCATGTCTTTTATGACTTGATTGATTTGATATTATAGATTTTGAAGTTGTCTTTAGTATGAATAACCTTCATTGTTGTTTGCATGTGATAGATGATGTTTAGAAGCAATTGTATAGGCTCACTCCCAATGGGGAGATGATGTGCCTAGATAGTAAGGTTATTCTGTGTTTATGGGTGGCCATGATTTCTTTATATGCATGTTCATCAAAACGTTTAGGTCTTGATAGAAATGACTTTTATGCATTGTTTTACCTCGTGTTGTAGTGCACTTAGTAGAGTTACATATAGAACTTCATGAAAAGAATTAATCAGCATGCCTTAGTTTGAAGTTGAAAGATTCCTCCTTGAATAAATTCTTTTTGAGAGTAAATTGCATTTAGGCTCCATGAGTGTATGTTGAGCATGTTTTAGTTAGGAGATGGTAGTTCCTCCTTGAATATGAGTACATATAGAATTTCATGCATTTTGGGTTGGTAGATGTAGTTCCTACTCCCTTGTGTTGCGTCGAATATGTTTACCTTGGAATTGAAGTTTTCCTTCCTTGGTTGTGTGCATTTAGATGATTTGAATGCATGATGGGCTTCTAGTCTAGAGTTGTGACCTTAAGAAGTGTTTAGAATCGTCATTCGAGGACGTATGATCCCAAGGGAGAGATATTGTAATACCTCAGAAACTAGTAAGCTAAACTACAGAGTTCTAGGGCCTTGTGTTAGGGTTTTATAGTTTTATGTGTAGGTTAAAATCGTAAAATGATTTCCTGAACCTAGAATGAAGGTTTTAGGGATAAGGCGTCAAGGTACGACAACCCAAGGACCAACCAAAGGGGTCCTTGAAGAGGACCTCAAAACAATCCCTAAATCTGCCAAAAAAGGGCAACCTACAGTTGGGACTCACGCCCCGTAGGTGGACCCATGCCCCGTGGGAATAAGTTGTGGATCAAGGACCCATTTTAGGAGCTCCAAACCACCACCCACAAGGGTGCAGCAGGCCCCGTAGACCCACCCACGATCCGTGGGTCACGGTCTCGTGGGTGGGGCAGTCTTGATGTCGAATTGCTTTAAGTTGGGGACTTAGGGGTTAATTCATTATTAGTTAGGTTTTAAGTGGGGGTAGGTTAATTAGTTATTAGACCACCTATATAAATCTAATAGACCCCTAAATACATTGATCCTAGACATAATTTCAAGACCCCAAAACTAACCCAATTCCCTCCAAGAAATTCTCTCTCAAGAAGAAGAAGAAGAAGAGAAGGAAGCTAGGGAAGAATTCCTCCATTGTTTCAAGATTTTATGAGGGATTTGAATCAAGGTATGCTAGCTTATTCATCTATGGATTCTTCCATCCATAGCCCCGCCTAGATTTCCCCCAACTGTGAAGAAAAAACCCAATTCTAGCTAGGGTTTCTTCCTACATTGTGGGTAGTATTTGAGAATGATTCCAATTCAGTGGATATTACATGTTTCTAATTGAATTAGTATTGAATTATGATGTTATAATGAATTTAAAGGTTTTCCATGGTTAACCCTAGACTAATTGATGAATTTGATAATATGTGGGTTTCTGCCATGAAAGGTGAAATAGAAGGTTTAGATATGGTCTTCTAAAATATATAATGTCTATAGTAATTTATCAAGAATAGAAGTATGTAAACATGGATTGAATTAGGTTAAAGATTATATGACGGATCTTGACTAGTAGTGAATGAGATTGAGCCTTTTATGATGATTTATGACTAGAATTACCTAGTAATGAAAAATGTGATGAGAATGTCTTGTAATTTAGGTTCATAAGATGCTTTTATGGTGTAGAGTTATTATGAATGAAAACTCATGGTTATAAATTTTGATCACTAGGGTTTTTAGAGTAAATCCATTATGATGAATTATGTATGTTAAGGCTCCAAGAGTGAAGCTTTTATGATAAGGGTAGACTATTAGATAGAATGGATATGGGAATACCTTACAACCTAATCTACCTCATGAGTGCTTGGATGCACAAAGTGATAGAGTCACATTGGTTAGGAGGATATCCTTGTCTAGTGTTTGAACCCTAGGTGGGATGATTGAAAGTAAGGATTAAACCTCAAGGAGGTGAACTATGACATTAGGCTTGTAGTAATTAAATTACTTGAATTATGAATATATATCCATGTCTAATGTAGTCATTCTAGATGTGTTGATTTAATATTAGTTTTGACCTTAGAAAGGGGAAAGATATGATAGTATGCACGTTGTATGAAGTATAGTACATGCTTTAGAAACACTTTGGGAGTAAAGTGGACATGCTCATGATCTAGTGGTTGTATTGTACAAAGGTTATCCTCATATACACACTTAGGCATGGATATGATATAATGTGAAAGTTTTGTCACATGTAGTAATTCTAAAGTTTGAAAGATGGTCTTACCTATTGAATCTAGGAGCTTTTGCATGAATTTGTTCGATTGAGTGTCAAGACACTCTTCCATAATTATTAACTCAAGTCAAGACTTAATGTGAACTAAATGGGACTTAATGCCTAGCACCGAGTGGATATGAATATGAGATGAAAGTTCTTACACTAATTGAGTCTGGCTTCCCCTTGAATGTTTTTGCACTAGTTGAGTCTGGCTTTCCAAATGGATTCCTTTTACACTAGTTGAGTTTGGGTTCCCAAAGTAGGTATCTCATGAGATGGAAACCTTCTACCTTAGTTGAGTCTGGGCTTCTAGATGCAATGTACTTATCCTATAACTATTTTCCCACATAGGTTACTTAGCTATTGGATCCACCTAAGCTAAGAGTGTAGTTCTACCCTCAACAAGTAGAACAACCCCTTTTTGGTGTGGGGTAGACACCGGATTCCATGTTAGCTAACATAGTCTATGTCGATTAAGGCGTATGTCCCCAATATGATAGTAGTATGAATAAGAATACGAGTTATAACATATGGTTATTTAAGAAGATTTACTTAGTATGGGATCTTACCTACGCATTATACAAGTATACTTTGAAGGTATATATGGTATGTTCCTTTTACGTTATGATGATCAATGTAATGAATATGCTTATGATGTATGTTTGATGGATTGTTTCCCTAGTTGGCTTCCATGATATGATTGTCGAAAGGTGATAGGATCCCTTGTCTATGAGAGGTAAGCTAAAGGATAAGATCAAATAGGATGAAGAGGTATGAGGGCCTAAAAGTTATACTTAGCATAGATGGGATTATGGGGTCTCATCTATGCATTGCACAAGTATAACTAGAATGTTGCTTATTAAGTTTATCCTAGGTTCAGAGGAATGGAGTGTCACGACCCGGGAGTACACCCCAGACGTAACACGGTGTACTTGACCCCGAAGGGGTCTCATACAAGCCTCTAGCATCATCATTAAATAAGACATAGAGAATAATGCGGAAAATTTAAAACTTTTACAATATAAGCCCAACTTCATTTTTCATAAAGGAAAATCATAGGAATCTCGACTTTGTCTCATACACCATCTAAAACATAGGAATACAAAGTTTGGCAATTAGCCCTTTATATCAATAAAACTTTCAACGTGAGAAGTACAATAGAAACTATGAAATGGATGCTCCGTCTGCGAACTTGAGGACTCACCACAACTTGGAGCTAAGCAATCCAAGTCTTTTTCGAGGAAGGAGAGTGTATGTCACCTAGCCGGTACCTACACTTATAAAAATGTAGAAGGAGAAGGGGTTAGCACAAATATTTACTAAGTATGGAAACATGCAAAAAATCATTTAAATATGATAAAAAGGACATTTTAGTGAAAAGTATGCATTTGTCAAGTTTGGAAACCAACATGCATTATCAATTTCAAAGACAAGCCATAATCACATTTATACTCACAACATAGTAATATCAACACCTTAGCAACCCCTAAGGAACACTTGTGCAATGTATGGTTGGCATCTCATAATACCAACCCTACCAAGCTCCCCCTTGAAGCTACCTTGGTCATGCATATCATCTTTAGACCTCATTATAATCATTAGTTACCAATAAGGAAATAGTCATGTACATTACTTTAATATAAGGAAAGTCATTCATAACAACTATCCATTAACACATGCATATGTTCATATCTCATCATAACATAAAGAACCATCCCACAAGATTCTACTAAGTCTACTTGTGCAATGTAAGAGTCAAGTCCCATACCTCTACTCCTACTAAGTCAACTCATTCAGAAGTCATAATGTAGTTCATATCTTATTCATTACCTTATTATTTAGGGAAGAATAGCCATAACCAACATAGACCATGTGAGCTACATGGAATCCGGTGTCGTGTAACCCCACACCGAAAGAAGGTGTCCTACTTTCCTACGGTAGCACTAAACGTATTAGCCTCTAGGTGGATTCACTAGCTAAGTCCTATGTTGGCACATAGTTATGGGATAGGGGGATTTCTTCTAGAAACCCGTCGTATTGCATTGGTGGAAGGGCTTCTATCTCATGAGTTCACTTTGGATGACCCAACCTATTGTATTGGCGGAAGGGCCCTTACCTCACTATCCATATCCACTCGGTACTAAGCATTATATTCCAAATTATACATAATTAGTCATTGAATTGTATTTATATGTGTGAAGGAGTGCTCTACCCTTCATTCAATACAACTCATAAAATAGCTCATAGATTCAATAAAGTGAGAACTAACTTGCAACCTTAGAATGATCATTAACATGTGAGTAACACTTTCACATTACATTCATAGTGTTTTCATGAGAATAGACTTTCAATCAACACAATAACATCATCATCATCCTAGACTATTCATGCATCATCAAGTGTAAGAGTAAGGGAAGAACAACCTTTCAACAATACCATTCTTTACACATTAGTCATAGGAGATTTAATTTCTAAATGAATCAATAGTTTATACACATCTAGCAAACATATGTACAAACCCTATCAATTTACCCCTTTTCAAGGTCATGAATCATGTATCATAATTGCACCTAAATATACTACAATAGGCATGAATAAAACAAGATTCAATTACTAAATTCACATAGAAACAATTCATGATAATCATCTTGCATCAATAAACCCATCACAATACTTGAAATTGGAGTCATGGGGTTGTTCATGGGTTCAAGGGGAGTTTTACAATGAAAATCACTATGAAACATCAAATCATCCATAATATAATGCAATTAACGTAATAAAATCATTTTTAGGAAGAACCCATGGTTAGAATGGAAATCCTAGTTTTTGAACAAGTTACCAATTTTGAAATCAAGAGTTGAAGGGCTTTATGGAGAAAAGTGTTCCATGAATCAAAGTCCCCATACCTTATTTGAATCTTTTCCCAATAATTGGAGTTGAGAAGATGGATTCTTGAGCCCTAATCTTCAAGTTCTTGATGTTCTTCAATGGAGGAACTTCTAGAGACAAAAATATGATGCTCTTGGGTTTCTTCTTTTATTAATTGGGAGTAACTAAAAAAGGAACAACTTTACTTTAAAAAGTATATATAATTATTAGGAAAAGAGTGGGAAAGTGATGGCTCAAGTTTTGGAGAGATTACTAAAAGAGGCTTACTTAAACTTCAAAAACATACCTTCCCAGGCTGGAGCTCACCCTTTGGCACCCTTGGCTCGCCAAGGGCACTAGGCGACTCGCCTAATGAGCCCTTGGCTAGCCCAAAGTTCCAGTAAGCTCCCTAAATGGGCAGCTCAATAGGTGATAGGGAGGGTCAATGGGTAAATCGCCAACCTTAATGGCGACTCATGTCAGCTCTCGCCCAATCTTGTAGAACCTAGGACCTGTGAAGGCTGTCAACTAGGCGAGGTGAGCCCATTTGGCTCATCACCAAGGCGCATGGGCAATGCTACTGCCATTCGCCGAATGGACCAAAGGTAGGTATTAGTTTCTTTCATTTTGCTTAGGTAGTTTTAGGTCCTTGGATTCATCCTAGATGCTCACCTCTTCCCTTTTGATCCTAGTTTAGTCTAAACGTCTCTGGAAAGTTACATAAAACCTCACGCTTAGGCTCTAGTTAACCTACCATTTTCCGGGGTGTTACATTATCTCCCCCTTAGAAACATTCGTCCTTGAATGACACTTTAAACATATTAAGGGATTAACGACTCTAGACTAGTTTCCCATCATGCATGAGACATCATAAATAAAATGCACACAACTAGGAAGAAACATCAATTCCCCATCAAGTCATAAACAATGCAATAACAAGGAAGTAGGAACTTCATCCACAAATCCAATATGCATGGAACTCATCCATTCACATAAATATGGGAGGAACTAAGTTTTCTGACTCAAGTAAGCTCAACACAACAACATATAGCGAACATGTCAACTCATCAACACATCATTAAGCATGTTCATCATTTCGTCTCATGGAGTCAATAATGCAATCATCATACAAAAAATGCATATCAATCATGAGGAACATTTACATCATGAAAACTCAATATATGCTAAGCTTGAATTCTCACAAGGACATGCACTATTTTAAGGAAATCATGGAAAGTTCATACCACACACACGACTCCCAAAACACTTAAAATCATGAGGAATTACTTACCTCTAGTTTGAATAGGAGTAGAAGGAAAAATATGAGGATAACGAGACTTCATATCGGCCTCGGCCTCCCAAGTAGCACCCTCTACTAAGAGATTCACCCATAGAACCTTAACGGAAGCTACTTCCTTATTTCTTAACCTCTTTACTTGCCGGTCCAAAATCTCAACCGGGACTTCTTCATATGAAAGGTTCTCATCAACTCCTAAACCCTCTAAAGGAATGATGGATACCGGATCACCAATGCACTTTTTGAGCAAGGAGACATGAAACACCGAGCGAACCGGAGCCAACTCAATTGATAAATCTAATAAATAAGTGATGAGTCCACAAATTGGACTCATTTAGGGATTTATTTTGATAAGAATAGTGTCCTCGAATGCTTATTTTGTCTAAATATCTGAACAAAATTCTTAAGTTTTAGGTAATTGAAGTTTTAGTGAAAGCATGGACACTTAGGCGCAAAAAAGGAACTAGAAGGCTGAAAAGAATGACAAAGCTGAAGCCCGAGCATTGCCAAGCACACTTGGTGATTCGCCGAAGGGATTTACTCTGCCCTTTTGTTCCAATACGCAAAGCCTTGAAGGAGAAGGATGTAAAATGTGATGAAAGAAGCAGTTGGCGCTTCGCCGAATAGTTCTGCGAAGCTGTACTATACCGCCCAATGCTACAGAATGTGAAGGTGTTAAAGGCAATAACAAAATGGCGATGAGACAGACGAAGGGCGAGTCGCCGAAGTCATTCGGCGATATCGACTAACTTCGCTGAAAGATCTGCCAATGCTATTTTCTGAAGTGTATAAATACTGAACTTATTATTAATTTTAGAGAGTTGAAATTTTATTTTAATTTCCAGAATAGAATAGTACCTTTTGGATATTTTTCTCTCATTTTTGGAGAGGGTTTTGTGGGAGACTTGAAGAGAGAAGGATTTCATCTTCCCCAAGTTGGAAGTGGGTCTTCTCCATTCTTCTTCCTTTGCTTAAATCAAGATTTTATTTCTTATACCCATTTGATTTTACTTTCATTTTAGGTGTATTTTGTTATTTCTTGATGTGTGGATAAAATCTCCCATTCTTGGGGTGTGATTTAGCAAATATGTAGTTTAATGGTGATTTCACCTAGTGGTTATGGTTTAATATAAAGGTTTTGTAGATGAAAATACAAAGTCACCCATGTGTTTTCGAATTGCCCGAGAGGGAGGTCGCGAAACCAACAACATTAGACTGATAGCCTAAGGAGTGGGTCGACATAAGGTTCAACCCGAGAGGGTGAGCCCTAGTCCCATATCCTAACACTCATGTCAAGAAAGTGAGTGGGGTAAGGTGTAGGCTAGTCTTTATGCGGCAAATGGGTGTCCGAGAGGAACACATTTGAAACGGGGTAATTTGCCCTAGAGGGAACTTATTTCCATTTAAATCTTAGCGTAGTCAATATTATTCCGTTAGTTTTCTTTTTGGTCTATATGGTCTTTTGGTTTTGTAATTTTTTACATAATGTCTTCTTCTTGGTTTTTTATATTTATATTTTGATTTGTATTTGTTATTATATTTCTTTCCATTTTTATAATACCTATCCGTACAACCAAATTGAGGTGTTGTTTTATTTTTGCAACATGCCAAGTTTTTTACTAATATTTTTTCCATTTTTATTTCTTCTTTTTTTTTTTCACATAGTTCCATAAACCATCGTTGCAAGAATTTTATTCTAGCTCCTAAGGTATCTGTTAATTCTGTTTCATTCCAACTTTTTATTACTTTTGAATTAAAAGGTTCTGGTAATTTTGTAAAATATAATTTTCTTATTTCTTTACTTTCTTCTATG